>PVHY01015498.1:0-35876 GCA_004024945.1 Uropsilus gracilis
AAAAAAAAAAAAAAAACAAAACCAACCTTGGTGATGCTAGTTAACACCATTTTATGATATGTACTTATACCAGAAATCACCTTTGATTTAACTTCTAATAATTTTCCTTTGTTGTGATTTTCAAATTCTCACAGTGATTCTACTACATAAAAAAAAGTCAAGACTACATCAGTGCTTTAAACAGTGGTGGAGGGCTCAGGTGCTTTGGTGATAGGAAAACTATGGTAACCATGCCTGCATGGAAAAATCCTGTACTACAAAAAAAACAAACTGGTAAAACAATTCAAAAAATAAAATAAAAAAGTTGTTTTGTGTTTTGGGATTACATCCACCAAAATATCAGTTGCAGGGGGCTAGGAGGGGGGACAACTGTGCTTAATGATTAATCCACTGACCTACTTTCAAATATTGACCTCAAACCTTTATATCTTTTATTATTTTAAAACCTAATGAAAAAGAATTATATGGGATATAAAGCAAAGACAAAGCACTAAGTCCATAGTGTTCTGAATATAGATTGTAGAGGAAGAGCTTGCATTTGTTAATGGGGGACTTTCATCCTTTCAAATAAAGAAAAAAAGATGGCTTTTTAAAAAATTTCTGAGTTTGAATCTAAGGGATATATAAAGGATATGATAGGTTATTTTCCTCTTCCAATTTCATTATTAAGTTTTCCTCTTTAAATAGTTTTCCTCTATAACCAGAGTTGGTTATAGAAATATTAGAGTCTCTATTTGGTGGGACTTGAATCATCATTATCATCAGTTGATGTGTATGGTCCATTTACTGTGAGTAACCCTGTGCAATGGTTAGCGATCAGCAAGGAAGTCTACTTGACTTCTCCAAATTCCCAACACTTCGATGAACCTAAAAAGAAAACACTTTTATTTCTTTTATTTTTAGGCTAAAATCTTAGTTCACTTTATTTTTTTAATTTTAATTTTTATTATTTTCTTGCAACCTCAGTCATATTTGTAAAATTATTGATCCCCTTATGTATGGCCTACTCTCCAACTTCATACCCCACCCCACATCCTCCCTCTGGTCACTCCAACTCCCCTCTCTCTGCAAGTTGTTGGTCGTTATTTGGCCCATTGATGTCTTTCTTTTCGGTAAAATGTCCTTTCCCTGGATGAGGAGAACAAGACCAAATACCTGCCCTACAAAAAGCTCTTAAGAAGCTCAAATTGGCCACCTGCCTCAAAGTTATCCCTAGAAATTTAAGCAGCATGGACTCTTAAGTCCCAGAAAACACATTTCTAGATAATTTTTCCTAAAATAATTGCTATATCCAGCTCCAAGGAAAGAAGTACCTTCATTACTCAGAGCTTTGGGAAATAAGTATCAAATATCACATTCATTAAATTCTAGGCATTACCTATCTACTTTGAGCCTCTTCAGCTTATGTGCTTAGCCCTAGGAAATTATTGCACAGAGATTTTAAATAACAGCTCCAGGGTCACTTGTAGCCACTCCTCCACATGGCCTTCCTGACCATGTATTAGGCATTTGGATAGAGATTGAAAGAGAATGACTGACTTGAGACTAAAATGTAAATGCCACTCAAAACTTTTATTTGCATCTTGAAAATAAAAATGAACTTTTCAAGATGTGAGATACATGTAGTGAAGACTTCTTCCTGATAATCTAAATTTTCTAAAGAAAGCTGTTATTTTCCCTACATGCAGAAACAATCAAGGGATTAAATTTAGTGACTTTGAAATCAAGTGCCAGCTACAGGAATAGGAAGTACAACAGGATCTGGGTTTGTATGGTTAACTGCTTTGGGTGAGGCTGTAAAAGTCACTATTCCCGTCATACATTCAAAGCTTATTAAGCACTTTCTAACTTGACTGACAGAAGAATATTTTGTAATTCTTTTGTACTTCAAACTGTGACAAGTCAAAGATTAGCCAATTAGTATGTAATCTAAAGTTTTTATTGTTCTTGCAAACAGTTAAGAACTTCAGTTATTGATTTTTTACTTCTAGCACCTTTGTTTATCTAGTTGTAGATATGAATTCTCACTTTCAGTATTTGAAATGAGGGTGGGGGAGTAGGTTTCCTGTACAGGATCACTGAGGAAACCTAACAAAGCAAATATTGTAGAATTTTATGGTTATTTGTGGCTCAAACAAAATCTTTCATCCAAATAAAAATTTTTCAATAGGCTGTTCTTTCGAAATACTTATCAGGGTGTGAATCATGGGCCCAACTATTGTGAACTTTGCCCTAAGAAAGTCACGTTGAATGAGAAGAACAATAAACTGAAATGGGGAGAAACAGACAGAAAAATTGTCTGCTTCTGAGGTCAGAGGAGGGAATTGGGAAAAGAAAAAGGAGAAAAGAAAATGAGACAACAGGGAATTGGTTCTGATAACCATTTTTTTAGGACTCTATGATTAATAGTGATTTTGACCTAAAAGTCTTTTATTACCAGAGCTTAGTGTAGTACGAGAGCATAAAGGATATTATCCTGTACCCCTCTGGGTTCTTTTAAGCTTGCAAATAATCAACAAACATCATACATATTGATCTGGAGGTAAGGCACAGTGGACAGAGGTATACAGATTAAGTTCTGCTTCTCCACTGAAAAGCTAGGGGAGTCCTCACATGCTCTCACACAGTTTTCCATACAAACCTTTCCATGACCTTAAGAGTCCCTCCCATCAAATTAACCCATTGCCAAAAAAGACATATCATGGGGAGACAGATTTATGCTCAAAATCAAGAGTTATTGTCTTTTGGTTAAATTTTGCTGGTGTTCTATTTTTACACTTTTATGTCCACCTTTGTGTATCTTTATAATTTACAGTTTAAACAATGTTTATTTGAATTTTCAAAATTAGCATCTAACATATTTTTAAAATATTAAATGATTAAGCTATAAAACATTCAAACCATAGCATAGCAAACTTTGTTTTTTGCCTGGACCATTTAGTTCATTTTCACTGAATATAATTAGTGAACTTTTAAGTTTAATTTTAGCTATTTATTTTCATAGTGTTACTGTTCTTACTAATTCTTTCTTTTTAATATTTTATTCCCCTTTTCAAATTTTATCAAATGTTAACTATTCCACTTCTGTTCACTAATTTGAAATTCATACCTTTTCTTGCTTTTTTTTTAATGTTTACTCTTAAAAATATTCATATTTGCCTTATGAATACCTTTAACTTCCAGGTTACTATAATCACTTAGGATACTTTAGAGATGTTTTTCTCTCTTCTGTCATACTTGTAGAAATGTCATTTAAGGAGCAGTACTAACACATTCATTATCAATTCCTGTTTATTACTGTAAAGACAATGAACTTTTATAACTTTTTGGCGTATGCAATTATGCCTTTAAATAGTGGTTCTTAAATTTCAAAGGGGAAAATAATTTTAGATCTATTAGTATGCTAACTAGTCTTTTGAAAATCCTTCAATTGGTTTCTGTTGGTTTTGAAAACTGAAATCTGATGAGTCAATAGTTCCCATTGTGATATGCCAGTTTTAGAAAGAAATAAGTCTCCTTTGGATCTCAATCTGTCTTTCGATCTTAAATTACCTTGCTGTGGTGATTTTCTGAAGCAAACATGATAACCACTACAATATGGAAACAGGACTTCTGTGGTGACTTCGTAAATCAAAACATTTGCTGTGTTTTCCTGCTCTATAAATATCTAAATAATAGTGCACAGGCACTCTTTGCTAGGATTGTGCGATGAGTAGTCTTCATGAGCTCTTAAAAATAGAATCTGTTTTTGTTTTGCCTATAGGATGGTGTATTTATATACAAAATTTCAAATCAGATATCATCGCTGGTTAGAATGAAAGATAATTCATTTTCATATTCTGTCTTATCTAATTGCATACAATTTCATTTCAAAATTTATCTAGTAAGCATCTACTGAGCATGTGCAAATTTGCTAGGCTCTGTCTTAGGTGCTTACTATGATCATTAGCAAAAAAAAGACAAAAATTCCTGCCTTTATGGAAATTCTATTCTATCAACAACAAATATAATGGATATTTATATTGTATGTTTGCAAATGAAGCTGCTGTGGTAGAAGTAGAGCATGATAAGGGGGTTGGAGAGGTGTGATGAGGTTTTAAGTAAAATGACCTCATGAGAAGGTAACATTAAAGCAGAGAGAGTAAAAGAGATGAGGGAAAGTTTTGTGGATTTCTGGGGGAAAGCATCCTGAGCATAGAGATGAGGTCATGTGAACACCATATCCAGCAGTAGGGTGTCCGGCATGTTAAAATAAGAACAGAGGTCTGCATGGCTAGCGGTGATGTCAGAGAGGTAACAGAGAGGTTGAGGTAACAGTGAACCAGATTAACTTTTTGCTCTATAGAGCCCTTAAGGATTTGGAATTTTACTCTGAGTTAAGTGAGTTTTCTGGTTTTGACTAAGATCAACAGTATGACTTTGTGTGGCTTACTTTTTAAATGGATATGCTGGGTTGAGAATAGACTACTGTAAGGTTGAGATTGAATGAAGGGGGCTATTACAGGAATCTAGGAAGTTGCAAAGAAAATTAGAAAATTTTAGTTTTATAATCTAGTTCATATAAATCAAATACCTTAGGAAAAGATTTATATCTAGTGACTTATATCTGAAATTAGAAGATGTCTTGGAGGACATTAACACACAATAGGTGCCAGGTATATAAATGCATTTGGGGAGAACATTCTCCCTTCTTCTATTTTCTGTTTCTTTAATCTACAATTTTGTGCTGAAACATTTTGTAAAATCATAAGTGTTATGACATATATGTAACAGATATAACCTGATTTTCCCACCAGAGCCCCTTAAAAGAGATGCCTATCTTCTGTTGGCCATTAAAAACACTCTGGGATGTATTTTTTAATACAGTTAACCCTCATCCCTAGTAAAGATGTAAGTATGAATGTTATTAAAAATCTAATTCTAATGCATAATTAAAAAAACATTTATTATTTGTATATTAAGAAACTAAATCTCCAGTGTTTTTAATATATGAGATCAGTTTCAAAAAGTAGCAAGACTGCATATGATCTGGGGAATCCCCCATCCGCAAGTCTTTCCAATTCCTCATATTCAACTCTCCAAGTCCTACTAAAAGGCTTCCCATTACCTGTGGAGCCTTGCTCTCTGACCCTAGCACTTTTGCATGTGCTGTTCCCTCTTCTTGGAGAGGTTCCCTTTCAAGCACACACCCCAAATTCAAAAGGTTCATTCTTATTCATATGTTAGGGTCCATATTAGTACATCCTCTGGAAGCTTTTCCTAGCCGCTTAAACTTAGGTTCCTTTTGTTTACAGGGCACACTGGGTAACCCCAGCATCACTTGGTTTACATAATATTGTAAGCATTAGTTATCTATTTAACCACGTGTCCTGTTTTTGTTCTTGTTGTTTTTTTATATGGAGCACTTAATACATGTGTGGCACATAGTAGGTATTCAGTAAAAAGGTGGATGACTCTTGTCGGTAACTTTTTCTCATATTTATCATCTTTCACCTTTCCCGTTGTATTCTTTCAATAAATATTAATCAGCACATACTATGTGCTGGGCACTGAGCTAAGTACCAGAGATAGAAATGACTCTGACAGCTAAAGTAGCTATACATGGAAATTAGATTCTACAGAGTTTCTGTCTATGTATGTACCCTAATAGTCATTCAGTAAAATAAAAGATTGAATCATGTATTTTTTAATGAAAATATAGTTTCATGAAAATAGAAGCTTGTGGATCTGATCTGTTGATTCTTTACCTTATTAAGGATAAAATGACTTTGATTTTGACTTGATATTTATTTAAAACCTGATAGAATTGTTGCCAATGTTTTTTAATTCACATTGAAAACTACATTTAAGTAGTCTAATTCTCTAAGTAGCTTTGCAAAGCAAACTTTTTTCAATTTGAAATATTTACTACATAATTCTCTCATGTGCTGTTTGAGTAGTGGTCTGTGTTTGTCCTGAAAGCAATTGCTAAAGATGTGAGAGAAGGGAAAGTAAGTTTGAACCCATATATCACAACAAAACTAATCCTTTCCTTCTGAGCCATTTAATACACATGTCTGTATAATTTATCATTGCTCATTGCTTAAGATAATGACACTGTAACCAGGCTTAATAAGAAGCAGCAAAATGTTCTGAAGTTTAATCCTCGTTACTTTGTTGATGAAATCTTGAACTGGAACAAAATGCTAATAACAGCAAATGTGGGAAATATTTTCTCAGAATAACCATCTGTATTAATGGTAGAATACAAAGTGTGAATCAATGGAATAAGCATCTCAGGATTATACCTCACCCAGTGGCAGGATCCCTTTACCACTTGTTTTTATTTTTTTGTCAAAGCACTCCTTTATTGGCTACATCCTGGTCCTTGACATTCCATGCTGCATGTTGAAAAGTGGGGTTGCAGCTCTGGCAATGGGGAGAAATTTGGAGGGATTCTTAATCAGGCATTGGAAGCTGGAATACTCAGGAAACATCAATGACCAGATAACTGTGTTGTAGTGAGTTATGAGTGGGATGAAAAGTCACTGGGAGTCTGTGCACAGAGGAGTGACATGATATAAACCATGTTTGGAAAGAACAATCTGGCAGCATGTGGGGGAACAAAGGCAAAGATTTGACATAGGAAGCTATTGGCAAAGTACACTTGAGAGATGGTGGTTTAGTCCAGAGTGGTAATGCAGAAATGCAGAAGTGGTAAGGAGTGGTTGCATTCTGTATTAGATGAGGGTATAAGAGAAAGGAATTAAGAATGACTTGGGATTTTGCCCTGAACAACTGGAAGATGAAGTTGCCGTTTTCTGAGCTGGGATGGACTATAGGAAAATGGGAGTGGGTGGATGTGGAAGACATCAATTCACATAATCTGAAATTTAGATTTGGGCATATAAAGCTAAAAATCTATTGGAGATATTAATAGGTGCTTTTGAATAGAAGTCTAAATTTGAAAGAAAGAAATTTAGATAAAAAAATATGAATTGTCTATAAATTAACCTGAGACTTGATGAGAACAGGTGGGAAATGAATGTAGGTAGAGAAGGAATTCGAGGGCTGGATTCTAGGTCCTTCAACATTGGGAAGCTTCTATGATGAAAAGAAGACAGTAAAGGAGAATGAAATGGACACATGTATGGGTATACATACATTATAGGGCACTGGGTGGGGTCGAGAACTAAGAGAAAGTGGGTCCTGGAGGTTGAGTGAAGAAGGGTTGCAGGGGGAGGATAGGAACAATTATTTTTGATACTGTTGACTGAATAAGAGCTGAATAATGATCAACAGATTTGACCTGAAAGTTACTGGTGACATTTGTAAGAGTCATTTGTGCACATAGACACACACATCTACACTTACATGTATGTATATATATACACATACAGAGAGAAATGGAATAAGAATAAAACCTATAAAAAATCTTAACAATTGATGGATCTCAGTGAAGGAAATAAAAGAAATATGTCCTATACTTTTTCTGTAAGTTTAAAAGAAAAAGTTTAAAAAAGATAATGGAAACAAAAGTGAAGACAGTAAATTGAGTGACACCTTTGATGGAACATAGACTTGTAGTTATAGAACACAGAAATGGAGGCAGTGATATGTGTGATTAAGGACTTTTTAAATATAAGCATAATTATGGCACTTTTTAGGCTACTGATGGAAACAATCTGGTGAAAACTAAAAATTCTTGGTTGCCAAAGAGAAAGGAGTTCCGTGAGGCATGTCCTTGACCTTTGTAATTATAAGGGATTTTGACTAATCCCCTCCTCCCTTGCACAAGAAGTTTCCTACAACATATAAAAGGCATCTGACTATACAGACTGCATGGACAATCTAGGAAAATAAATACTTTTTCCTTTCTTACATGTTTTCCAATGACTTGTAACAAGTTCATGAAATTTCATTACTTCTTAAAATGAAAATAATGCATTCTTGTACCAAATATCACATAATCAAGCAATGATAGTATTCTCCTTTTCCCATTCATTCAACCTTACAGAGATTGACAATGTTCACAGTTCAGAGGGAAGCTTCCATATTTTTACTAGTTGTGTATACACATTCATAAATAGAACAACAAACTTCAGGTCATCATACACATACTTTTCCCAACTGCACTCCCCTCCCCCATTAATATAGTACAAAAACCCTGCAAATCAATAAGTATTTATGGTATTTTTTAGCAGCTATGCAGTAGTTCATTACATGGTGTAAGATAATTTATTTGTATATTTTCCTACCTTAAGTTGCAGAACACATTCTTATATTTTCCCATACTTGTACCAATACTTTCATTTCGTTGTATTTTGAAGATGTACTTTACAGCTATAATTGGTAGATTTTCCTTCTTTATAATGAACTGAAATCTGCCTACCTGCAAATTTTTCTACTGCTGTGAATCCTTTCATGTGGTCCTTATTTCACTTTATACAGGAATGTAAGCTTATAAAAATTTGTGAATATAGTTTCATTATTCTTTGTTTCTTTTGTGCTAACCTTGTTTGACATAAATTTATTTCAACTCAAGTTGAAATTTGTTTCTTTTATGTCCAAGTATAACTCAAGTGTTTTTTCTTACTTTATTCTTGAAAAATATGCATGATATCATCAAAACCTGAGTTAATTTTATGATCGAATTTTCCCAGTTATGTTTTAATAGGAGATTGTGATTCTATGAATCTTTTCACATTGTTTTATTCTGTTTCTTAACCTCAAATATGTCAACCATATATGTGTACTCTTTCATTGTCTTTAAGCAGTTTATGAAGACAGTCTAAGAGTTTTTCAGGGAAAAAAAATTTCCACATAATTAAGCTCTGGCCGTCTGAAATTAGAACCTGCATGATCAGAACGGTTTCAATAATTCTAGGTTGGAAGCAATGAGAAAGGAAAACAATACAGAAATTAATGAGGTTGAGGACTGCCTGTAGGAAGTGTTAACTGTGGACTCCATTGTAATTTTCCCAGTAAATGAAAATACAGTTGACCGTATTTACCACTTCCTTTATTAAATCATAGTATTTTCAGCTATCATCCTATTTTTTTATTGTGCTAAGAACACTTAACATGAATATGCCCACTTAGCAAATTTTTAAGTGTACCATACTCTGTTTTCCACTATAGGCATTATGCTATATAGCAGTTCTTGAGTTTATTCATCTAGTATTTGTGAAACATTGAATGCTTGGACAATATTTCCTCATTTCCCTCTCCTCCCTAACAACTACTATTGTAGTTCTATGACCTATTTTAATTATTTCATCTATTGCAGTTAGGCAGTGTTTATCCTTCTGTAACTGACTCATTGTATTTAGCACCCTTTACTCACTGCAGACATGGGAACAACCTATTTGCACATAAGTAGAAGAATGGGTTTAAGGAATTATCCTGTACACACACAAGAGAATATATAATTCAGTGTTTAGGAAGAAGAAAATCCTGCCACATACAAAAACATGAATGGAAGCTGGAAGACATGATAAGTGAAATTAAACTGGCATACTTTTGACTTATCGGTTTATAAAGGAAAGATATCGGTTTATAAAGGAAAAACACCACTGTACTGATTCCCTGTTAATCAGACAGTACCAAGCACATTTGTCATTCAAGAAAATTTCTATTATTTTTTCTAGACCTGGCCCACAAGTTACTGTAAGACATAAACCTCACAGCCATCAGGAGTTGTGAGGTAGATGTTAAGAAAGGAGGATGTAGTTATTATTCATCTAAATAAGGAAAGGTTTTTGTATGTGTGTGTGTACTTCTTTTTGACAACACCACAATACCCTTTTCCATACCTTATCACTTGATAGTGGATTGCCTTTTGAATACAGTTTGAGTGGTATGCAAAAAAATGTGTTTATTTGCAAAGATTGCTGATATGTACAAAGCAAATAATAATTTGAATGTTAACTACATGCCAAACACTTAACATTTTAAATCTCATTTGATCCTCATATAAAGTAGGGATATATTATTATGTCCACTTGAGAGCTGAAGAAAATGAAATAGTGTATCCATAGACCTGGCAGGAGAATGCAGGGTCCTGGTCTGTACTTATGACATGAATGCAGTCCATATTCTTAATATGGACAGGTGAGTCAGGGGTAAATATGAAAAGAAGGTTTGATTCAGAACTACCTGTGTGATTATGGATGAGTCTCCAAATTAAAATTCAATTAAACACTAAATTAAATTAAATACAGAGTCATCGATCCTCAACTAAATATAGACAAAGACTGGCCATTCATTATTGTTACAATAGAAATGAACTTTTTGTGAATAAAAAGTGACCTCACAGCCTGACACAATGTAAAATAAAATTGAGAATGGAAAAACAGAAGGAAATCTGGGATCCTGACCACATCACTTTTAGCTGAGAGATCCTTAACTTCCTTAATGTCCTGTTTACAATGATCTAATTTTGAGTATAAATTACCTACATCAGAACATAATTGAAATGACTTTGGGCCCTGAGAAGCTAAGTATTAAGATATGTCTAAGTACAACAGTGTCGTCCTTTTCTGTTATTGTTGTTGGACTTACACTTTGGTTACCCCAGGCTATTTTCATATTTTGTGGGTGATGCTGAACTAATACTTTACAGTAGAGTGCTTTGGGTGCCTAAAGCCATAAGCACCAAGATTTCCAGTGAAATTGTTGGAAATGAAATGTCAAAATGTTCGGATACCAGATGGAATCTTCTGCCTTCAATTCATAAAAGTGAGGGAAGTTCCTGTTAGCAAAATGACCAAAGAATTCATAGGACTTACACACACACACACACACACAAACACACACACATACACACATACACACATACACCACATCTATCCGCTTCTATGAATCTATTTAAACTATCTCATCCAGTTGTAGTTGGATGGTATTTGTCCTTCTATAAATAACCCCTTTTGCTAGTCAATGGAGTTGACTGTTACGCTCATTATTTTTTTAGAAAAGAGAACAGAGAATTCCTAAGACTTTATGTATAAATTATATTTTAAATCTGCTTGGCATCCAAAAAAGAGACACATAACTGTGACTCATTTTGTGAAAGACACTGAGAGCGCAATCAGTTGTTAGTCCTTTTTTTTTGCTTTTAATTCCTTATAGAGAATAGCCAGTTTATAAAATGCTGCAGAGAGTAGCTAAAATCCTTTTTGACAGATCATCAAAGAAATAACACAAAAGCAATAACCTGTAATTCACAATCCAAATACAAGCATTTATATTTGTTTGATGCATTTCCATAATGGTTTTTTATGCTGGTGTCAATGATGCCTCCAGGGTTCCTATGGGATGAAGTGGGGTGGGGAGCATCCTGAGTGCAGGGGGCACTGGAGACCTGATTGAAAGAGTTGGTATAGTAAGCAGCTCAGCTCTTAAGAGGTGATTGTGTGGTGAAGGCCATCACAGGATGAAGTGTTGGGAAGAGCCACCCCTTGTTTGTTATTTGGTTTACCATACAACTTGATGGAGCTGGCCAAACTTATTGACAGGATATCATTTAGGCAGAAGGGTAGACCTGATTGAAAGTCACCTTGTATATTTTTTGATATAATGAAATATAATATGTATTATATATATGACATAAATATAACATAATTAAATATGTAACATACAATCTAAACAAATTTCCCTTTCTTCAGAATCATATGGTGGTGATATAAAATAAACACCGGTTTTTACTAGTCTTCACACCTAAATGTGTGACAGGAAGACACATTCACTTTGACAGCTGGAGCTGCTTGCTACCTTCTGCTTATGGATAAAACTGCCTAGAGTACTTTGTTGATTATCTTAACAGAAAAGAACCTCATTATACTTTTCCTCTTGGTGTTTTTGAAATCTGTAGAACACTGGTTAGTTAACTTTGATTAGAGCTTCCCAAGGAAGCATGGCTGATATTTGGAATTTCTAGGTTTATACTTCTTGAATACTATTTGATTTTTTCATTCCTTTTTCTGTATGACTGCCATCCCCAGGGTTTTGGACAAGGGGGTAGCACCACGTTTAGGAAGAAGGCACCTATTTGTGAGTGAGGATAGCATGTTGCTATGGCCCAAACAGTATTAACTGAATATCTGCTCTGGGTTAGACACTGTGGATAAATGGACACATGTATATATATGTGTGTGTGTGTGTATGTGTGTGTATGTATGTAAATATGCATCGATATATATGTGTATATGAATTAAGATTGAGATGAAACTACAAAGCAGGCATAACCAGATTGTGAGGGGCCTTTATGGCTAAGTTGAAAAGCTTCAGCTAAAGACTACCCATCAGACTACCACTCAAAGCTTAGTCCCTGACCAACAATATCAGTATCTCAGGGAACCTGTGAGATATGCATTTTCTTAGACTCCACTTAGACCTAATGAATCAGTAACTCTGAGGGTGGAGCTCAGTACTCCTTCTTTTAAAATATCTGGAAAGATTTCTGATGTGCAACAAAATGTGAGAACCACTGCTCTGACTACAAAAAGCTCTAGAAGGATTTGTTTCAAAGTTTTTGTTTTTGTTTTTTTTTTTTTTTTTGAGACTAGGTCTCGCTATTTTTGCCCGTGGAAACTCAGGCTCTCGTTGCCCGGGGTATCACAGACCCAAGCAATCCCCAGCCTCAGCTTCCCAGGTAGCTGAGATTACAGGTGTGCACCACCATGCCCAGCTATTTTTTTGGAACTCGGTCTCACTACGGGCCCCAGGTGGGACTTGGAACCGCGATCCCTAGCCCCAGCCGCTTCATAGGCTGAAGCTTACACGCATGACCCACCGTGCCAGGCCTGTTTCAAAGTTTTATGGTAATATATTTCACAAAAGTACAAGGATAATTTAGTATTTGCAGAGTTGTGTAACTACCAGCAAACTTTATTTTAGGACTTTTTTTATTTAAATAATTTATATATAATATATATTTCACATCTTTGTAATCCCCGGGGGTCACCCAACACCTCCCCTCAACCCCTGACCACTCCCACTCATTCCCCCACCCCCCAGTTGTGTATTTTAGTTTGGTTGTTATCTTGTCTTGACTTTTCCTCCAGGCCTTTTGTTTGTTTTTCCTATGTCCCATATATTAGTGAAACCACTTGGCTTCTGTTTTTTTCTTTCCGACTTGTTTCTGCTAATATGATTTCTTCTAGGTACATCCATGTTATCATAAATTCATCAAATTTGTCATTTTTAATTGATGAGTAATATTCCATTGTGTACATATACACCACATCTTTTTTATCTAGTCATCTGTTTTGGACATTTGGGTTGTTTCCATGTCTTGCAATTATAAATAGTGCTGCAATAAATATCCAAGCACAGGTGTCCCTTTGTATAAGCATTGAGGGTAGATTCTCCTTTGGGTAGATTCCCAGAAGAACGATTGCTATGTCAAATAATAGTACCATTTTCATTAGTTTGAGGGTTCTCCATACAGCTTTCCATAGCGGCTAGACCAGTTTACATTCCCACCAGCAGTGTTTCTTTTTCCTCCACATTCATGCCAGCACCTTTGATGTGGGTCATTCTTATTGGTATGAGGTGGTATCTCATTGTGGTCTTGATTTGCATTTCCCTGATTTGCATTTCCCCAATTGCTAGTGCTACATTGAGCATTTTTTCATGTGCCTGTTAGCCATTTGTATTTCCTCTTTGGAGAAGTGCCTTTTTAGTTTTCCCCATTTTTTGACTGGGCTTTTTGTTTTGTTTTTGCTAAGTTGTGAGTTCCTTGGAGATCTTTGTTATCAAACCCTTATCACTTTTGTGGAGGGCAAAAATGTTTTCCCATTTGGTTGGGTTTCTTCTTGTTTTGTTTATTGTTTCTTTTGCTGTACAGGAGGTTTTTAGTTTGATGTAGTCCCAGCTGTTTATGTTTTCCTTCATTTTTTTGCCATCTGTAGATGTGTCCAGAAAGGGATTTCTGAATTGTAATTCATGGAGGGTTTTGCCCAAGTTTTCCACTATGTATTTTATAGTTTCAGGTCTAATACACAAGTCTTTTATCCATTTTGAGTTGGTTTTTGTACATAGTGTGAGGGAGTTGTTTTGGTTCATTTTTTTGCATTTCTTGGTCCAGTTTTTCCCAGCATCATTTATTGAAGAGAACGACATTGTTATCCCTCCCTAAAAACCTATACAGTATCCATCACTCCCCATTCCCTTCCCACCCAACCTATAACCCCTGGCAAACAGGAATCTACTTTCTGTCTCTGTGGAGTTGAAAGTACTGGGCATTTCTTATAAAAGGGATTATATAGTATATAGTTTTTTGTGGGTGACTTCTTTCACTAGCATAATGTTATCAAGGATCATCCATGTTGTATCAGAATATCCTTTTTCTGGCCAAATAACATTCCCTTCACATTTTGTTTATCTATTTCTCTGTTAAGGAACATTTGGATTGTTATACCTTCTGATGATCATAAATAAGCTTCTCTATGAACATTTGTGTGCAAATTTTTAGGTGTATACATGCTTTCATTTCTCTTGAGTATATATACTCTGTCCAATTTTAAGGACAGGATCAGCTGAATGGTTTCATATATTACAGGCCAGGAGCAGTGCTTTCATTCCTCTGCTTCCACATCTTTCAGCATGCTCAGAGCATTCTATCAGCAGTTGCTATTCCTTTTAGATAGTGGTGTTGGTAAGTGGTAGCCATTCCAACTGCAAATATCCTCTTTCCCTTGCATTCTGAGGGTTCTCTGTCTTTCTGCTCTCTTGCATTAGAGAATATCTGGTATAGTTGAACATGGGTTCAGTGGAGATGTGGATTGATAAGTTATGGCAATAATTCAAGAGCAAAAATTTAGTGCTGTGGATCTAAATCAAGGCAAGTTTAGAAAGGAAAGATTAGTTGAATTTTGAACCATTCTCTGTAATGACTCTGATCCTCCTACTGGCCTCCAATTGTAGTTAAGTTCTCACTTAATGTTTTTGATAGCTTCTTGCAAACTAACTTTAAGTGAAATAAGGTATAATGTAAGTAGGTTCTTGAATAAAATTTTATTCAACTAGACTGTAACTTCTTTTTTAATCAAAGGTCAGGCACGGTGGCGCGTGCCTGTATGCAGCAGCCTAGGAAGCCACAGCTGGGACCGGGGATCATGGTTTGAGTCCCCCTCGGGACAACGTAGAAAGAGTTAGTTCCAAAAAATAGCTGGGCATGGTAGCATGGGCCTGTAATCCCAGCTACCTGGGAAGCTGAGGCTGGGGATTGCTTGAGTCCATGGTACCATGGGCAATGTGAGCCTGCGGTTCCACGGGCAAAAAAATAGTGAGACCTAGTCTCAAAAAAAAAAAAAAATCAATGCTATATTGAAATGATGTCAGACAAAATCATGTCATTTGAGGACCTGCCATATACTCCAAAGGCTACTTTGGATTACATTAGGATGTATTCAAGCCCTGTAGCAGGTGAGTGATGCTACACTCCTGCAAAAGGCTTGTTCCTAGCAAGTACTTTACTCATTGATTCTATGTCTGACTGAATAGGCTGCTTTATTGAACCAGTGTTAGGCTGCCCTGGTCCCCACGAATGACTGTTAATGCATCAAATTTGGACACTAAGTTAGAGAAATTCAATTCCACAAAGGAAAGGATTTTAAGAAACTGGAACCTCTAGATGTTCAGGTTAGAGATAGGAAACTGCCTGGCTTTTACTTCTATGCCAAAATAGAACAAAGGAGTAAAAATCAGTAGAGCCTTTGTTTAGAGTAACTGTCAGCTTTACTGGAACCAGAGAATTACTGTTCAAAGCAAAGCATTATTGTGAAATCAGATGAAATCCAAGGTGACATGGGAGAACAGCAATACACTCAGTTTTATTATTTATATACTTGTTGCCAGCGTTATTGCATAAGTTAAATAAGAATGCGTCTAATTCTTTTACCTAGCTCAATCCCTATGTGGCAGTTGTTCGTTATGGTTAGAGAATCAAACAGAAGATAAAGGTCAAATGCCACACTGTTAGGCTGCTCCTGTTACCTCTGATAAGCACCTTCTATCTATCATGTCAGTTAACTGCTCCATGGCCACTGGGATGAACCATTCTCCTTCTATGGTGAATAAGCTTTGCGCACAGAACAAACTTTGCTGAAGACATTAGAAACAATGCCTTTTGAGGTGAAAACTAGATGCCTACTCAGGCAGTGGGCCACATTTTGCTAACTTTACCACTAAATCAACATCTTCAACATTGTTGGTTTCTTTATTCAGTCTGGCAAAAGGCCACTGAAATAAGCCTTTACTCTCCACTTTGAAACTTTGTCATTCCTCCGGTTTGCTATTATAAAAACTTAAATCACCAATCAGAAAGGAGGAAAGGTAAACCAAAAGGAAAAGAAAGAAAGAAATATATTCTCAGATTCCAAGCTATTTGGGGGTCACTACAAAGTGACAGGAATGGATTTGGTCTTAATATGGACACATGATTGTTTCTAAGCAAAGAAAATTCCTTACAGAGGTGGAAGCTTCCACTTCCCACAGCTTCTACAGCGAGTGCTCTCACCTATGTTCCAGTTGACCTATGACTGACAGTTTGTGAGAGGTTTCATTTGTTTTCAACATGTAACCAGACCTCCACAACTTCTCTGACAGAACTGCAAATCCTCATGAAGAAAAAGCTCATACTTCTGGTTGAGCTGGAAATACTGGGGATTGGATACCTTTTATAATTATCAACTTCAGCCTTTTTTCCTTTGGCAAGAAATGAAAAGGTTAAGATAGCAACTCAGTAATAAAATGAAAAGGATATGAAGATAAAAAATAAAATGGTGACATGTTTTCCTGACATGAACCTGGATTTCAGACTACATTCAGGCATCATAACCGATTTTTTGCTCCTCTTCCACATTTCACTCCCAGGCAATGGACAAGTGCTAATACCTCAGAACAAGTAAAAATATTTTTCCTTCCCCAGAGTAAGACTTCCTAGTGTTCTTCTGTAAATGTGAAATAATTATCTCTATGTTCTAACTTATCTCTATTAACACCTAGGAGATGACAGAGGGAACTTGGCAGGAGTTACCTTCAACAAGAAAGGAAACTAGTTGAGGGAGTCATTTCTGGCTGTGCAACTCTAGTGTCCCATTTTCTCTATTAGATTTACGTCATCCCTGTGTAGACAGATGTCACAGTATGGAGGTACATAGTGAGTGTCAGGCTATAAAATGGAGTGTCTCAGTGGGACATCTATGCCTGGTTTAAAAGACCAACTGATTTGGTCTGAATGTAAACCCAAGGGATACAAATTTCTGCTAACAGTCTAAGCTCCATTAATTCAAGGAGCTTGAATTTCTCCCTCTGGTAGGAAGAAACCCACTGCTGTGATATGGCATTAGGTGATTCTGTGCTGTTTAGCCTTTATGTTTCCAAACTTTGTTTTGATAGCCTACCTGTGTCCTTATATGCTCAGCTTCTACAGGTTAATAGATGAATCAGTGCATTCATTCATTTCTTTTCTATATTTTAATTTTTTTAAATTTTACTTAAAAGTAATTTCAGGTTTACAAAAGATTTACAAAGATTGCCCCAAAGAGTTAATTTCCAGATCCCCTAATGTTAGCATTACCTCCTAGGTGTGTGTGCATAGACACACATTATTTCTTTGAAACACGAGACTTCATTGCAGATAGGATGTTCCTCTACTCTCAGGTACATTATTACTTTTCATACAAACAAAATCATTCTTATATAGCATGATACTATTTATAACATCAGAAGACTATCATTCATACACTGCTATTTAATTTGTAGATGTTCTTGATGTTGTCAAATGCTTCATTAATTCATATTATTTTCATTCTTTAGTAAAGGATTACTTCTATGTAGTAAAATTTATTCCTTAAAAGGGTTCTTTTATTTATTATTTAAAGTTTATTTTTGAAGGCCGGGCATGGTGGCACATCCCTGTAAGCGGCAGCCTAGGAAGCCGTGGCCAGGGCCAGGGATCACAGTTCGAGTTCCACTGGGGGCATGTAGTAAGATCTAGTCCTCAAAAAAATAGCTGGGCAAGGTGGCGTGCACCTGTAATCCCAGCTACCTGGGAAGCTGAAGCTGGGGATTACTTGAGTCCATGGTACCCTGGGCAACGTGAGCCTGCAGTTCCATAGGCAAAAATAGTGAGACCTAAATTAAATATTTTTTCAATTTTCTTACATCATTTTTAATTTTTGCACAATATGTTATTTCTCCTCTCAGATGGAGTGCCCATAATTCTCCACTTGTGAATCGTCACCACAGTCTCTTGTACTCTTCCTTCACCTGTTTTGGCCCCTTTTTCTCCTCTCCCCTGCTGTATGCCTCTGATTGATGGCCTGCCTCTAAGATTTTTCTTTTTCCTGATTCTTCATTCTGTTTCCCTATATTTCCCCTGTAAGTGAGACTATCTAATATAAAATTCACCCTTTTATTGCATAGTTTTACAAGATTCAGCAAATGCATTTGAAGCCTCTAGTGGTTTGTGCTGAGGATGGTTTCCTCATCACCCCCCAAGCACTAAAACATCTCTGAAGGTTGGAGACCCAGGATTCATTCCTGTGAGTTTTATTCACTTTCCTTCTCCCAGCTGTCACGGGTCTACCTGTACCCTCGAGGTGACGGTATTGGCTGTTTTCTAGGCAGCTAAGATTTGTCCTACAGCAGCTTTGTTTCTTTCCCTTTAAGACTGCAGCTCCCTCCCCAGGTCATCTGGAGTCCTCCCTGTCCCCCCCCTCTGGACTCCTCCCTGTCCATCTTTCTCTTGTGCACTAGTGAGATTCCTGGAGAAAAGTCTGTGAGTGGGTGTGAGTCCCCTTGTGCCTGGAGCTGCAGAGGATTCTGTTCTAGCACATTAATTATTTATTCATTGGTAGTTAGATTTTTGTTTGCTTGTTAAGAATTTTAGCTGAATCTTTCCTCTCAGTTTGTATGACATTTGGTGTTTCCAGCAGTTAAGTGCTCATGTCCTGTTTCTCCTTAGAGGAGCTTACATTTTCTTAAATTTTGAATGAGCTGGTTACCCTGCAACCATAGCTGTCTGATGGATACAAAGAAGACTATGATTTCATAAACTAGCTAGTATTTGTTGTTGCTTTAAGAATCAAACCAACATTTTTTACTTTTCTTCATCTTAAGTGGAAGCCAAACATCTATTTAATATTTTTAAATAATTTATAAATTTGATAATTTGTCTTATTGTATTTTACTGAGAAAACATTTGGAAAGAAAAATGCCTCTTTCCTTGTTTATTGGCAATTTAAAAATCTATCAAAATATTTGGGCAGTTGTGCATTATCTTTAGAAACTACTACCCCAGAAGTTAAACGGAACTGATCTAAGAGTGAGATCTACTGGTGAAGAATCTGGGTCTGAAACTGGAATTTAATTATACCTTTAGATAGACAAGTTCTTTCCTGCTTCTGACCCAAACTGAAAATGTTGACTATCATTTTCCTGAGACTTGTAAGGAAAAAAGAAATCTGATTGGATACAAGCATTCACCTCTGCCAAACTAAACCTTGGACTTACTTGCTGAAGGATTTTAACCACATTAGGAAATTATAAGAAGCCTACAAGTATTTTGAAGGGAAACTGATGATTAGAGAAATTGCTTTTATTATAGGAAAACCCAGCTGCCTGGAATAACTACAGTGTTAACAATTATGTATAAAATGTCTATATTAAAGCAATGCAAAATACATTTCTGAACAGGGAACTGGAACTAACATGATAATTGAATATTCTGTGGTTTTTCCCTCAAGGAATGACAATGAAGCCACAGTAGCTTTTAACTATGCCATTTCTTAAAGGCAGTTAGTTAGTCATAAACATGTTTTGGACATCTATAACAGCTCTTATAGAAACCTGGAAGATTCTAAAAGAAACAATTATTGTAAATATTTGTCAGAAAGGTGTCAAGTGCTTTCTGCATCTACTTTGTTTAAATTGATCATTCCAGTGATCATCCTCCTCCATGCCACAGCTTTAGCTCTTTGTAATTTACAGTGCCTTTTAGGGTTGGGCAGAGCCAAACACAGACTTTCTTCGAATATTCTCCCATGGGCCATCATCTCCCTTACACCTGGCTAGTCACCCTCAGACTCCCCCACTCAGGCCCAGTCATTTCAAGCATGTCCTGGACAACACCAACTAGTTTTCCAACCAGATACCTAGTTGAAAGAAGAGATTCTCATTTACCACCCAAAAAAATCACCTGAGAAAATTAATCTATACCACAATGTTGTTTATTAAGACCTCTTTTTTAAGGGGCCATCTTTCTTAAAATTTACATCATTTAATTCATTTTAATTGCAACAGAGAATGGCAGGATCTCAGGCAAGTGTCTTACTACTGTTTCATGTCACTCTGCAGGCTGACCAGCTGGTCCCTAATGTAGAAAAGGAGGCAGACCCTTTTCTCCTTTGTGTTCAGATAAGGCTGCAGATGCCGTTCTTAGTAAAATATATTTATCAGTAAATATAATGAGGTTGAACTCTAATATCCATAAATTCCCATCTATTCCTCTTCGTCACATCTCTGTTAGCATTGTAATCTGTGGGATACAAGTAGGGTTTTTTTTTCTCACATTTTCTCAGTTTAGAATCTGAGTAATACTTGGTTTTATTTATCTGATATCAATCCCTAGCCAAGATTTTAGGGCTCCCAAGACTACCGGTTTCCCGGTGGGAAGAGACCAACCCAATGACCCTTGTCTGTTTCTTCTAATTGAGCAACTAACAAAGGGAACACCTTCTTTAAGGGTGAATCTCCTCTAATAGACCTGAGACATCCATGTATATAAACATGCAATGGTTTCTGTTTGGTAGTGTTGTGCATGGCTTATGAGACACGAAGGTGAAAAAGACATCCTGTGAATGAACTCTCTGCCATTTGATCACTGTAAAGAACTTTTCAATCCTCTAGGGCTGAATTCAGGAGGCAATACTGTAACCTGTCATTTGTCATCCATTCATGGCAGAAACGGAACCTTTTTGGTCTGCTGTGATAGGTTAGGATTAGGTACAAGAAGAACTAAGCATTTTCCTTTAAAAAAGAGACACTTTAGTTATATTCATTTCTTTTGGTATCATCTTTTTGGTATCAGAATTCTTTTAATGAAAGAGTTTCCTCTTAGGGATGTGTGATGTTGCTTAAATATATAAAAGAGTAATCATTCCACCATTATTTGTAAGTATGAGAAGCAGCCTAAATGTCCATCACTAGTATAATAAGTGAACATCAGGCTATGTATTTGATGGAATACTACACAGCAGAGAAAATCAACAAACTATACTATGACTGTATAGACAAATTTCAAATAATGAGATTTAAGGAACAAATTATAAGATATTTTTAAAAATTATAAATTCCTTGTATCAATATATCATTTAAGTTTTAAATATTAAGAATAATATTATGGATTGTTTTAAAATATATATGAAGTGTGGTTTGAAGATATAGAAATTAATGGCACACAAAAATTTTAGGTAGAGGTTTCCTCTATCCTTAGTGAAGTGGGATTGAGGGGTGGTGCATAGGGGTTTTCAATTGTATCTGTACTGTTTCATTTTTAAAAAGGTGGTAAATAGTATCTTTTTCCATATAAGTTTGTGTGTAAAAAGAATATAAAAGTTACAATTAATACCACTATTGAAATATTACCTAGTTTTTATCTGTGACTTAATTGATGTCCAATCAGATATTGGCCATGGTCGGAGCATTTTTACCACAGAAATATGCAAATGCCATAATCTGCTTCTTCACTTCTACCCTAGTGGGTAAACCTTTACTAACAAAGCATTGAAAGCCTGACACATATTCCCTCCCCAAACAAACTCTATGTCTGACTGAAAGAATATTCCAATTATCTTTGGAAACTAATGGGAATATCCCTTTATCTTATCATATGTAGGGGGAAAAAGGACCTCAAGGCTTTCCAGGGATAAAGGGCATGATGGGCCGAGGTCTCCCAGGCCAGAAGGTAAGTGTAGCAGAGTTTTAGAGAGATGCTTAGGCTTAGGATAGCAACAGCTTAACTTCAACTTTGGAAAAGCTCTCTCTCTCTCTCTCTCTCTCTCTCTTTCATACACACACACACACACACACACACACACACACACAGTCCTCTTGCAATTCTCAGTGAAAAAAATCCACTTGAAAGTGATTTCTTAGACATGACCTACCTATAAACAATGCTCACTTTGTAGAGTATCATTTTATTCATTCTCAAAAGCTGGTTGATGGAGAGTGAATCTTTGCAACATACTATGTAGAAGATATCAGATAACTCAGAAGTACAATTATATAATAGTTGTACTTCCTGAAGGCAATGAGCTGAACTCATGGTTTCTCATGACTTCTTCATCTTGAGATCTCTCATGAACAGGTTCTTATTGGGGGGTATGTAAGGAAAATGCTCCCCAAGTTTTCCCCTTATAGTATGTGTTTCAACAAGAACCATAGGTCTTTGAAAATACCAGTTAAAATTTTTTAAAGAACTTTTCTTTCTCATTTAATATTAATATTCACATTCTAAATTTATTTTCTCACTGTGTTATGAAGGGAGAGCATGGAGACCGAGGCAGTGTGGGAAAGAAAGGTGATAAGGGTGAAATTGGAGAGCCTGGATCTCCTGGAGAACAGGCAAGAAATGATTTTTAAAATCTTTACTGTATTTCATAAATTAACTGGTTCCAACCTATAATGACTGTTGCTCTTCTCCACTAAGTAGGGATTACAAGGACCAAAAGGAGACCTGGGACTGACAGTGAGTATCAACCCTGAGGGTAATTGAAGGTTTTGTTCTGTCAAAATTACTGCATTTATGTTTTAGCTTTTGAAGCTGAAATTCTTCTGATGCAGAATTCCAGTTGCTGTTTGAATGATAATTCTGCTCTGTTGCAAACTCAGTGCTGACATAGATGCATGTGGTAACTGAATCTGAGTCTGAGGGAGAAATGTACCCAGGCAGCCCTTATCTAACCTCTTGGTAGAGGGGTGTTAATACTCCTCTCTGATCCCTAGTAATAGTAACAGGACAGTGAACTTTTTCAAACAACACAAATGATAAAATGACTTTATTTTACATGCATTTCACCGTTGCATTTCACATGGAGGCTTTTCTCCCTGAGTTCTTTAAGAGCATGCTCTGAGAAGAGTGTCTTCTTCTACAAACATGTGGGAAGCATTTATAAACTTTTCTGTTCTTCCCACACCACTGAAGAACAGAAAACCTGAATGCCACAGGGTGGGAAGTTGTAGAACATCTATAATAAAGTATAATTCTTCATTTCTGATTTGAAGATAATGTACCTCCTAGAATGGGAGAGAAATTGGAACCTTTTTTTCTTTATTGATAATTTGCTAGATCATGGTCTGGGATGCTGGTGTTATATATTTATATGTTGTGTTGGGAGAATCCAGGTGTGAGGTAGTTGGAAGTTCAAGTAGAAAAGGTGAGATCTGAGAGCCAGACTTGTGACAACAGAAATGCACATGTACATGCATTTTAAGGTCCACCTACCTTTTTCTCTTTGTTCTCCTCTGCATGTCAGATGCCCCCAATGGGCAAAACAACTACATGTGTAGCAGTTCCTCCTAAGTAGTAACAGGAGAGAGCTTATGTAAAAGACCAGAGGGATGGCTTGCATGGAGTTATGCTCTCCTTCTAGACCAAACATAGGGACCAGGACTGGTTCCCTTAATCCATTAGTTTGTTCTTTCACCTCAGCAACATTCACTGAGTATATTCTGGGTCAAACTCTGAGATAGGTACTGGAAGAATAGTAGAGTTAAATTTCTCGACTTATTACCCCATTAAGATTTATTATTTATTTTGTTACTTTATTTTTTTTTCCCTCTGTCATGTTTTTTTAATGAGCAATAAAATACATAAGTTTGCCCTTGATCACAAGTGCGAGCAGTTTGATTGAGTAAGAGGAAGTAACAAAAACTAAAAAGGCTAATTCTATAGGAGAATGTCACATACCTTCAGTGCAGATCTGCTCTTCAGGTGGCTGAAATAATCTATAGAATTATGTTGTAAATCGAATTGTATGTAAAACCAGATTTATACAGTCTTCTGGGGCATAGTTTAACTAAACTGAAAATATCATAAAGGAAAAATGTCCCTCCCATGCTTTGATTTTTAAAAAAGAAAAAGTCTTGGCAGACATTCATTAGATTTCATTTCAAGTGTTTCTTGCCGTGCTAATGAGGATGTTAATGGGCCCAGTCTTGCTGGTGATAATTTCATGACATATGCCAATTTTAGGAATTACCCTAGGCAGACAATTAGATACATTCATAGAGATAAGAAATGTTGATTCCCCCAAACTAAAAACCCAAATGTCATTAACTAGAAGTTTACTGGAGAAATAATATCATCTATTATAAAACACTTAAAATGTTGTACAATGAACCAATGACCTTATCTAATCCATAAATAAAAGCAAATCTTTAAGAATAGTATGAGTAGAAAGTAGTATATTGATTTCAAAACGTGTATTTAAGAGAAAATTGGAAAGAATATACTGTAAAATGTTCATCATGAAATGTAGCATGAAAACACTTTGTGTTTTAAAGTTTATTGTCTTCATGTAACATGCCACTTTTACAGTCAGATACAACAGTGGTAGTATAGCTCTAATACTCTACGTTGCTATTTTTTCAGATATATATGTGATCATACAAAAAATGTAGGAAACAAGTCTACAGTTGTTTTTTTTTTCATTTTAAGAGGTAATTAGTTAAATTAATTACATAATGGTTAACAGTCTACCAATTACATTGTAATATCTGGGATTTAAGATAAAACATTACATCGTGAAGTTTCATTGATTTGGAAAGAACTGAGTTTGCATCCTGGAAAGAGTGATTTAAAACTCTCTCTTGCCTTTGGAGATTCATGGGGGAAACCACACTCTTTATCTTGCTTGAACAAGATAGTCTTTTTTCTTGAGTTGGTCTCACTTTTTCTCCTTTAATTTTCTCCTTTCTACACATCTCTTGTCTTCTTATGAGACAATGAAGGGCTTCTAAGGCATATCTTTAATCCATTTTTGGTGTCCTACACCAGACCACCTTTGTCATCTTTGGTAGTCAAAGGAGCAACACAAGTATTTTGTATTCTGATCCATGTAGGAAGATGCCTGTTGTTTGGTAGTCAAAGGAGCAATACCAGTATTTTGTATTCTGATCCATGTAGGAAGATGCCTGTTGTTTCTCACCTCTCCCTGTAATTCCCATTTGAGAACAGGGCCAACGCTTTCCCATTTTTAAGGCTACTAGGGAAGGTGCTGTTGTAACCCAAAGACTGGAGTTCAGGCCACCTTCACATCTCATTTCCAGCTGGCTTTTTGGGGTGAGTGGGACATAGGCACCTCAACTGCAGGTCAGCCTTCAGGGATGGCAGCAGCCTGTGATGTCTGTCCCAGAGCTCCTTATCACCTCCTGGACACCTGGCCTCCTGCCCCCAGGGTGCTGTGCAGGTACTGGCTCCAATCCTCCTGCAGACATGTTCTTGGGATGCTGCTGCGGACCGGCCGGGCGAGGGCGCAGGCCAGATGATCAGAGTTCAGCTGGGCAGGAAAGACACAGGAGCCGGCGAATGGCGAACAGACGCACACACTCAAGGGGTGATGAATCTGCTGCCTATTTTGTTACTTTAAATGAGAATGTCTTGACTCAGAGCTCACAGTCTTGTGGAAAGTCAAGCAAAGGCTATCTATCTACAGTTTGAAAAATGCTATAATAGAAGTGGATATAGGGGGTCCAGTGCAGACAAAAGAATGTATGATGATGTTTAGGGACAAGATGGACTTATCTCTTGAGCAGATTTTTATTCAGGAGACTAAGAGCTAAGAAATGGTGATGCCATTTTGTTCATTTCAATTTTTGAGAGTCTAGGGGGAAAAAGGACTTGCAGGAGAGAAGATTGAAAGTAAAGATACTCATAAAATGAGTATCAGGTATATGGCAGGCACCGTGTTAGGCTCCTTCACATCAGTATCACCCTTAACCATTATTGCAGGGTTCCTGGAGACCCATAGTTTAGAGGTCCTACATTAAACCTCTAGTCCTTCTCCTGATGCACTCCTGCTCCTAAGTGAAGTGACTTTCCTGAGCATATGACCCTGTATATACTGAATCCTGGAATTGCCTGCTCAAATGGCCCCTGGTTTGGAGAGTTGGCCACTATATGATTAGGTCCACCCAAGGGACAAACATTTGGAAGGAGATTTAGTCCTTAGAAATGAGAACCAAGTTATGCTGGCCAAAGTTCATTCCAGTGTATGACTAATGGGGTGGCATTCTATTGCCCATGACCCCACATTAATCAACCTGACAATTCCTTGAGGTAGACAATTCTGTTGACGGTATCTCCTCTTCAATGAAGATACTATAAGTCATGCAGGAGACTTAAGAAGTAAGCCCAAAGTGACCTCACTAGCAAGAAGCAGAACCTTTATAGTCAGAACCATGAAAAGTTCTGGGAAGGACTCTTTCCTCTTCCACTCATCCAGTCAAATTTATTCCCTGGTCAAATTTATTCCCAAGCAGCGATCAATTATAGATTCATTCCAAACAAACTCCTCTTTAAAGTATTGCTTCTTAAACAAGCAATTGCTACTGATGGTGTTCAGTGTTTTAATAATTTATGCCAAAATATATCAAAAAGACTGTTTATCCATCTTCCCTTAAATGCTTGCATTCCCAGTGTCTGTCTCAATCTATTGGTTCTTCAAATGCTTAGGGAGGGACAGACACTGAAGGTGGGAAAAGGGGCATTCATTTGGAAACAAGAATTTAATATCATAGTAAATCAATGAAAAAATACTGGTTTACATTAATAGTAATAGGTTTAACAAATGAAGGGAGGGCATACTGGTTTAAAAAATATTAAAAAGCTACAGTCCACACAATTTCAATTGCTCTCCCTGTTTCAGTATCCAACTGCACATTGACATCTCTTGAATCTGTATGGCTCATTAGTTTACTCAAAAATCTTATGCCTGTACTTTGTGTGTCTTGTCCCTTGCTTGGAATTCCCTTCTTCCTCTCCAGCACCCCACCCCAATCTCATCAGAATCTACTTCCTTGACCTCAGCCCCTCCCCCACCCTCTCACCTTCTGGAATTTCTGGCACATCAACTTGATTCTTTGGATCCAACTCAACAGTTTAGAACTTACAAAGGTATTTGCTTATTAGTCTACTTCATACTAGACTGTGAATGGTTGAAAGGGTATAAATTTGATGTGTTCATCATTGTTATCAAGTCTCCAAAGTTATCATTCAGAGGCTTTAGTGGAAATTCTTTCCATTAAAAAACTATCCCAGCTACAGAAAAGCAAAGAATAACAAGAAATAAAATAACTACTTGCACTATCTTGATACTATCTATACTATAGAAGCACAATGAAAATGCAACCTTTTGTATAAATTGCTCTTATTTTCTTAGGAAAAATTGGTCAACTTGAAAATGTTCATACGAAACAAGATTTAACCTTACTAGTAATCAAATATGTATAATTTAAAGTAATCTGGTATTTTGCTGTATCAAATTGCTCATGTTGCCCAGGGTACCACAGACTCAAGCAACCCACAGCCTCAGCTTCCCACGTAGCTGGGATTACAGGTGCATACCACCACACCCAGCTATTTTTTTGGGACTAGGTCTCACTATGTGCCCCCAGCAGGACACGAACTGTGATCCCTGGTCCTGGACGTGGCTTCCTAGGCTGCCACCTACAGGCATGCACCACCATGCCTGACCTAAAATAGGTTTTCTTACATACTGTTTTAAAGGTTTCAGTTTCTACAGTTTTTCTGAAAAATAGTTGGGGCTATGGACTCAAGAGCCATAATATGGCCATGTATTTGATTTCAGTGTTTTTGTAATTAAGTTTTTCAGAACACTAAATAATATGGGAAAGTTACTATGACATATATACTATGACATAATATTAAGTGAAAACATATAATCATAAAACTTGGTGTATAATTTATTTTCTATTTGTAAAGTTAAACATAAGTATCTAAATACATACAACTCCCCTTTCTTGTGACACAAAACTAACATATGCATTTCTCTTTCCTGGATACATTCTAATTTCAGATTTGTGAAAGTCCTCTCTTAGGAAAAGTGTGACAAGAGGTGAAGAAAAGATGACTGTTTAGTTCCTCATTTTATATAAATTTGTTTAAATAATATTTTTGCTTCTTTTTAAATAGCTGCTTAGAAAAATGGGTTTTTACTCATTTATAGTAACAAAAGCTAAAATAAAATGTTCTGAATTTTCCTCATTTATGCTTCAGTTAAGCCAGCTATGTCAACTTTATGTCAGTTCTGTCAAAGTGTCAAAGTGGGGTAAACTTCTCCCCAGTTCCCTTTTTTAAAAACTATACTTTGGCAACTGTTTAACTTGATCTTAGATCAAGTCTGCTATTACTTTCCTGTTGAGATTTTTCTGGACTTTGTCTCTTTCATCAAATAAGTCAGTCGCCCCTTTCAGCTGTGTGTCTTTGACAAATGTAGACTCCTGTCTTTTCTAGTCTTATCCCAGGCATTTGTTACTGTGCGGGGAAGGGCATGGCATTGGCAGATTTACTTGGTTGTCCAGCTCATCTCAGCCCCTCTGATGGAAGGGATGTGTTGTAGGTACGGTGAAGGTGCATTCAGCAAGAAGGGAATACTTCATGGAAGATACAAAGTGAGAGGATTAGGAAATTGGAGAGGGAACCTGTAAAAATCAGAGGCTGGCACAGAAAAAAAATACAGTATACAGGGGAAAAAATACAGGGAATACAGTAGAAAATGAAATCTTTTGACCCTAGAGCCTGTCTTGGGTGCTCAGTGCACACAGCTTACAGTGTGTTGCCTATGCCTTTATAGGGAGTATTTGTGCAACCTGACCTGACTCATGGGTACTATTAGGTCACCAATTGCTCAAGGTCACACAGCTAATAAATTTTGGAGCTGCAATATGAACTCCAAAAATCCAGGTTATTACATTTCACAACTCAAACATATTTCAGTTATGATCTATGATAGCCAACTTTAACCTCTGTACTATTTCTTTTCTGCAGTGGAAGGATTAAATCCAGAGGCCCAGTGCAGCTTGTAATGACATACCCCTTATTTCTATGGGAAAAATAAATTATTATGGTCATACAATTAATACACTTTCCTCTTTTCCTCTAGAGAGAAGAAATTATCAAACTTATTCTTGAGATATGTGGTAAGATTTCACTATTGAGAAAAAACATTAAAGCACCAACCCCACTATGTTCCATACAGGTTGTGCCAGTGTTTCTCTAGAAGATGTATATTCAATAGTTAGTGGGAAAGTTTGAAGCCATTTGAAAAGTCAAGGGGAAACTCAGAAGTGAAAGTGAGCATCTTGTGGGAATCCTGGTTTAAGAGGAGAAAGTCATATTCCTCAAGTGATTAAGTATCTTCAGAATCACGAAAATAGTCGTTGGGGTGGACAGCCAGGCCTCGAGTAAGCACAGTGCTCCTTTGTATTCAGTGACATTTACCTGAGTTTGGGAAAGAAAACACAACAAAAGAAATATGATTGCAGGGTATATGAACTGGTATATGAATCCAACCTCACTGGTGATTATAATACCTGTTTTTCTGAAGCAGGAAGTCTTTCTGAACTGAAATCTGAATACTTTTTTTAGGGCTGTATTCCACTTCAAAGACAAAAAGACAGAGTAAGGAGGTCATCTGGCTTCACAAGTATATCTACATCCTTCTGTGGTAAAAACCTTAGATCAAAAATAAAATTAGCAGGGAGAGGAAGTTAAAGAGATTAATTGAAAGACAAGAAATTAGTGGAATAATGGGAATAAGATGGAGTGTCTAGACAGGGACAGGAATACCATTGTTCCTTCCGTATAGAGAGCATCAGAACTGGCTTACCCCCTTCTGCCTCCCCAAGATTTCTAAACCCTAAGAAATAGCCTAGTGCTCTCTAAGGCAGCAGGTCAATGATGATGTGACTTCTGGATTCCAGAAACCCTGTACAAATAGCTCATGGTTTCCTGATGATTTTTTTTTTTTTATGATGCTGTGGTTGGGCAACATAAGGATATGAATAATTGAATGGAAATATAATTCTTACTGACATTTTAAACGTAAACCATAAATAGAAGTTGTTTATTAACTCATTCCCATCAAACGGTTTTATAGTAGGCGTGGACAGCTGGTTACTGATAAAGTGACAATCTTACCTTAGTAATCATTGTGGGAGACTTGGAGCCAAACTAGAGGGATAAGGTGCAGCATTTTAAATAAGTGTATAAAGATAATTAAAAATTATCTCATTGCCCATTAACCCTGCCAAAGAGCAAATACCTCTTCCCTGCCCCCCCTTTATTTTTTGAGACTTGGTCTTGCTATGTTGCCCAGGGTAGTCCTGATTCCTGGACTCAGCATCAGCCTCCCAGGTAGATGGGATTACAGGTGCCCACCACTGCGCCCAGCTGTATTTTCCGAGACCAGGTCTCGCTATGTTGCCTGGGGTAGTCCTCAAACCCGCAAATTAAAGAGATCCCAGGCCTCCTGCCTCCCAGCACTTGGACTACAGGCATGTACCACCACGCGCGGCTACAAATACCCATTTTTTTGTATAAGAATTTGGTTAAAGACTGAAATAATAGCTTCCAGACTCAGATTAAATATGAATACTGAAATGACAAAGAACAAGTTTGAGCAGTGGTTATCTTAGGGAGAGGGAAAAGAATGTAATGAGGCGGGCACATATAGGGTATACTGACTCAAGAATATTTTAGTTTTTAATTGAAGAAATAATAAACACCCGTGTACCTGGTGTTTCGTCCTCTACAACATTTGGATTTTTGTAGGTGTCCTGACATACATTATATTTGAAAAGGAGTCAAGTGTAGAAACCAGAAGGCAGATAGTTGTGAATTGTGTTCACAGCCATAGAAGGGAAGGTCGCAATGAGGTCACAGGCTCAGTCTTGCCTCTCCCCTTTCCTCCCACCAACCTGACCCCAATCGGTGATGTTCTGATTTTCATTTCATTTCTACCTCAACATTCATCCTTTAGGTTGTGGGCCCAAATGCAAAGAGGCGCCACTGGAGCTGGTGTTTGTGATTGACAGTTCAGAAAGCGTGGGGCCTGAGAACTTCCAGATCATCAAAAATTTTGTGAAGACGCTGACTGATCAGGTTGCTCTGGATCTGGCCACCGCCCGCATAGGTATAATCAACTACAGCCATAAGGTGGAGGAGGTAGCTCATTTGACACAATTTTCCAGCAAGGATGACTTCAAGCTGGCTGTGGACGGCATGCAGTATCTGGGTGAAGGCACTTACACAGCCACAGCTCTCCATGAAGCCAACCGCATGTTCCAGGCCGCAAGGCCAGGTGTAAAGAAGGTGGCCTTGGTCATCACCGATGGACAGACAGATACCCGCGATGAAAATAACCTGACACATGTGGTGAAGAACGCCAGCGACAGCAATGTGGAAATATTTGTGATTGGAGTGGTGAAGAAAAATGACCCCAACTTTGAAATGTTCCACAGAGAAATGAATCTAATTGCTACTGACCCAGATAGTGAGCACGTTTACCAATTTGATGACTTTATTACGCTGCAAGGTAAGAAAGACGTCAGCAATGGGGGAAGAATTTACTTTGTTTTTCCAAGTACCACCTCACTGAATAATCCTGACCAAAAACAGAAAGCAAAATGTTATTGCAACATAACTCTAAGGTAAAAAATGTAGTCTCATCCATTTTAAAGAGTACAATCCTGTGTCTTGATTCTTTTGTAATTAACAATCTTGAACCGCCTTGAAATTGTTTAACTGGGGTCTACAGTCAAAGGATGTGGATGAAAGGAGAGGACTTGGGAATCTCACTAAGATTAATTGTATCCCAAAAGTTACTTAATTAAGTGATGGAACCATCCATCATCAGTGAAAATAACCATAAATGCAGTGAATTAAGAAGTCCATGAAAAAAAAAAAAAAAGCTAGTGTAATCTAAAGGCATGAGATATACAGTAACTGGCATAATTCAGTTAGTTTCATTCTGAAAACAGATACTGGTCTAGTCTCTGTTTTCATAAAAGCAGAGCATGATGATAAATAAGTTGATGTCCCAAATTTATCTTAAAGAACTGTCTACGGCCATACCACCCTGAATGCGCCAGATCTCGTCTTATCTTAAAGAACATTTCAAATATTCCTCATACAGCAAAGCTAATCTGATGAACTTTCCAAGCTAGTTCTCTCTTCGACCTCAGCTGATATTTCTTAATGAGACATTCTAAGACATAATGATCCATGACTCAGATATGTTCAGCTTTGTTTACAGTGCAACATACTCCAATTCTTTGGAAACTGACAACTCAAACTGTCAGGGCTCACAGCTGGGAAGCTTGTAACATAAGGAAAATGTATGCTTCATGTGATTGCAGGCTTCAGTTTGGTTCCATGTGTGGGGTCTGTGAAGGCCTTGCACAGGGTCTGCCTGCCTCATACCACTCCAAGCCCACCTGGGCTATCAGCACTGTTAACTCTGAAGATGGTATCCTGTGCTCAGAACCTGCCAACTTTTTATTTCATCTTTCTCCAGAGTTTTCCAGCCTGGGGTCCCATTTTCTTAACTTCCTCCTGGGTTATTGGTTGGGTGTATCTGATACATTCAGTCTTCACTAGGCTATAAATGTGTCAGAATGGCCAGCATCACACACTTTAGAGAAAGGTTGTATTTCATTGAAGAGCTTTATCATCCTAATCAAAGGAATCACTGATTTGTTAGTCAGTTAGGGACCTGTTTTTGGATTGGCTGGCCTTTTTGCTATGCCTAAACTAGAGGTAACTGCTTAATCAACTTATAGGTGAGAATCACCTTCCTTTGAGTAAGGAACTAAAACCATTAAATAGTCATTGTATTTGGATCACCAAGTGTTATTAAATTAAATTTATTTTAGATTGCTTCTTACAGATAATATAAAAATGCTTTAAAACTTAGTTCACCAAACAGTTGATTTCAAGTGATGGGAAGTTGTTCATTCTAAGGAGAGGGCAGCAGTTATCTTTAAATATGTTTTGAGTAATGATTCAGTGCCCTTACCATTTCCTTTTTCTACTTTTCTTTCAAAAGACACACTGAAGCAAAAATTGTTTAAAAAAAATTGTGAGGATTTTGATTCTTACCTCTTTCAAGTTTTGGGTTCACCACCGCTGCAACCTGGATTTGGAATGTCAGGGCAAGAACTTGGGAAGTCTCCAGAGACTCGGGGAGAAAATTCTGAATCCGTAAGTAATTGTCTTACTTAATTTTGAGTTTAAAATTGTGTGTTCTGCCTGTTTTACAGCAGAGACTATCTTACCCGGTACTGTCAAGAATTAGCTGAGATATAGATATCCAGGTCCTTAAGTTTAAATATCTGGTTCTAAATAGCCCTGGGATATGTGAGAATGAATAGAGGTTTTAAAGTATATCCATATTTCATAAGTAATTAGTTATCAAATGTCACCAAAAATGTTTCATTATACTCCTTCAGCATCAAAATAATCACAAAGTAATCACAGAAACTAGAAAAGATTTAAGTACACTATCAAATCACCCATTTGTCATGCTCTGCAGGTCACCTTCCTTCATCCACTGGGTTTCTGTAGCCACTTTGTACCCTCTCAGGTTTCTTCAAAGCTGCACATGCTCAACCTGCTACTTTCCCATGCTGCAAGCTATGCTCTTGTTCATTTAGCTTCTACTTCTAATGCCAAGAGTGGGGACTAAGAGGACTCATATGCCTGTATATGTGTGCCAAGCAGAGACTTTGTTTCTGAGTTCCTGGATCACATATGCATGAAAGCAAACTAACTCCAGAGTATAATGAAACAAGTGTGACTATCCTCATAGCAAGATTCTGGGCACAAACTTAGGCAATCAGGTCTAGAGCTACTATTAAGTTCTTTTAGGTGAAAATTATGAAGTTTCCCACATGGACTGGTGAGTGAGTGTTGTAGTCATCTCTTCCCCACCAAGTTACAACTAAAACAGGTCTAGCTGCATCTCTACATGCATCTGCACAGCCTATCAAGCAGACACATACAATTTAGTCTTGTTCTACGAGCTCAGAGAAGTTCTGGTATTGTCATTTCTTGAAGGCTTTGTGGACATGAAAGATTCATGATGAGCCTGTTCAAAAGTATTCAAGCATTAGAATTCAGTTGTTTAGTTGGACTAAAGTCTTGAGAAACTTTCACATCCACAGTTGGACCAAGTACCATTCTGGAATGAGATGGAGGGTGCCTTATGAACCAGGTTATAGAACTCATTAGATACTTATACTCTATTTTGAAAAAAAGCAGAAAACTCTCTATTTTATTATTATTATAAAATACTAACAGACTTTGAGATGGGTACTTCTACTTGGCACAATAGACTATCCCTGGACTGTAAGATTGGAATCAACACACACAATTATACCACATGAGCTACATCAGAGTTCAGCAAAAATCTTTCTGTAAAGGATCATCTAGTAAATATTTTTGGTTTTACAGTTCATTTGGCCTTTGTACTAATTACTCTACTCTGCTTTGAAGTGCAAAAACAATCCTACCCAGTGCTGAAATGAATGAGCACAGCTGTTTTCAGATCAAACTCATTTACAAAAACAGCAGCAGAAGACTCAAATTTGGCCCATGGGGGTTTACAGATCCTGATCTTTGCTAAGGATTTTTAAAATAAATTACAGATAACAATGTACAGAGTCTATTTCTTCCTGAGCATGAAATGTTAGTGGAGTTTTGCCTGCTTGTTTCTTATCACTTTGCCCCTTTCCTAGTCAATTCTTGCCACTTCATATAGTCTTCTTGAACAAAAGCAAACGCAGGTTTCATCCAGTAAATGATGCTCTAACTGAGCTCTTCTTATAATCAATGAATTCCAGGAGTATATATTGATCTTTACTTCTGTGCTAGATGGTGGCCCTTAAGACATGGCTCTTGCCCAAGAGAAGTCACTGCCTGTCAGGGAGATGGGTAAGCATAAAAAGTATTAAGGTCTTTCACAGAGGTATGGATGAAGCCCAAGAGCTGGTTCAATTACCAGGGGAGACTGGCAGAAGGTTTGAAGGGGTAGTAGCACTGAGATGAGTTTTAGGAATAATTAAGAGTGTTTTAAGCCAAGAGTAGGGAGAGGGTATTTCTAGCAGAGGGAATATGTGAGCAAAGGGAGATTCCAAAGTGACCTGGTATTTCAAGAAACTAAAATAAATCCAATCTTTTTTAAAAAATTTTTTTCTTTATATATAAATTTCACAACTTTGTAATCTCAAGGGTTTGCCCCCCCTCCCCTCCCTTCCCCCCCTTTCCCTCCTGTTCATAGTTGTGCGCTTCATTTTGGTGCTTAGCTTCTTTTGACTATCCTCAAGGCTTTTATTTATTTATTTATTTATTTATTTTTTCACTATATCCCATGCATTAGTGAAACCATTTGGTTTCTGCCTTTTTCTTTATGGCTTGTTTCTGCTAATATGATTTCTTCTAAATGCATCCACGTTGTTATGAAGTTGTCAAATTTGTCATTTTTAATTGATGAGTAATATTCCATCGTGTATATATACCACATTTTTTTCATCCAGTCCTCTGTTTTGGGGCATTTAGGTTGTTTCCATGACCTTGTCATAAATTGTGCTGCAGTAAACATCCGGATACAGGTGTCCTTTTGTACCCACATTGAGGTCTCTTTTGGGTAGATTCCCAGAAGAGCAATTGCTGGGTCAAATGGTAGTTCCATTTTCATTAGCTTGAGGGTCCTCCACACCCCTTTCCATAGTGGTTGAACTAGTTTACATTGCCACCAGCAGTGTAGTAGTGTTCCTTTCTCTCCACATCCTCGCCAGCAATTTGC
>PVHY01015499.1:0-35865 GCA_004024945.1 Uropsilus gracilis
GGTACCACAGACTCAAGCAATCCCCAGCCTCAGCTTCCCAGGTAGCTGGGATTACAGGCATGCACCACCATACCCAGCTATTTTTTGGAACTAGGTCTCACTATACGGGCCCCAGGCGGGACTCGAACCACGATCCCTAGCCCCTGCCGCTTCTTAGGCTGAAGCTTACAAGCACGAGCCACCGTGCCCGGCAAGATAGGAAATTTTTTAAAATATTTCAAAGGGAATGAAAAATCAAAATTTGTCCAGTGCAGCTATCATAGTGTACTAGAGAAAATTCTCAAATCTGTAATCTAAGCTTATACCTTAAGAAATTAGGAAAGGAAATACTATTAAATGTAAAGCAAGCAGAAGAAATGATAAAATGAGAAATGAAATTGAAAACAAAAATTAATAGAGAAGAATCAGTTAAAAAACCCAATTCTTTGTAAGGATATAAAAGTTGATAAACTTTTAGCTTGACTAATCAAAAGAAATAGGTAAAGTACAAATTTTTGAATTAGAAATAGAAGAGGGGACATCAGTGAATTTAAAACTGTGAACATTACCTCTCTGAATACTAGATGATTTTTCAAAGTCACCTTAAGAATGCTTGCATTTGGATAAAATTGCTTCATGAAATGTAAAGGAAAGAACTTATTCTAGACTTAATTAACACTGTGTCTGAAATACATGTATATCTGAAATATACCTGCAGTATTTACTATTGCCAAGCTATCGCTGTAAGATTAAACTGTATCAACCTAGATTATCTAACTTAATCTCTATGGAAATATATGCAATTAGCTTTTTAGAAACAAACCTATTTATATACCACTAATTTATCATATTTTGTCAACATTATTGTGTATCCTTATATTCATTGCCAATTTGGAACTGTAGAAAATGCTAATTTATATTCCTTTAAATCACAGGCCTCATTAAGCCAGTTGATGGAGACACTTGGTCAAGCAGAACCATATTTTGTAAAATGCATTCGTTCTAATGCTGAAAAGGTAAAAATATCTGTAAGAAATTGTAGATCAACTTATTGTAAATAAAGCTTTAAGTTTTTCCTAAGAATTTTAAATGGAGGGAGGAGCCATCTATATTCTTTGCACCAAAGCATGTTATATTTTTATGCTTTTCCTTCTAGTTTTTACAGTTATTAGTCTCTGGGGCATTTCTTGTGGGTGTCCTGAAATTTAATTAGTCCTGAAATTTAAGAGGCAAATACCTTTTGATAGCATGTAGGAAGTGTTCTATGATGCAACTTTTTTTTCAACCCTAAGATTAGTCTTTCTTTTTTGGATATAAGCTATCATTTAACTCATTTGGCATTTTTATATTGAGAGATGCTTGTCTCTGTAAAGTAGGGAAAATTCTGTGTACATTCTTGATTCCCTTCTGTTTTCTTTATAATAATTCTCCCACTTAGAGCTTTGCATAATATATGATATAAATTGTCCATTTGACTTTTTTCCTTCAGTAAAAAATAAAACATGTGAGATTGTTTTAGGGCATCATTGAAAATAGTATTTAGAGAACAAGGAAATATATTAAAAACTGCAAATACATACTCTTCTGAATGTCTAAAAGTATACCTGTGATATGACAGAGTATCATGACTGCTTGCCTGTGACTACCTGCCACTAGCCTTTTCCTTGTCAGGAACTGTAGACATTTTTTGTTTTAGTGTGTCATCCTGGTATCATCATCAAAATTTCCTTAGGGGAATAAAGTACTTTTAACCTGTAAGAGTCATGAGAAGAATTTATCTGCTCTCAGTTAAAGGTAACTGCTATATATATATTTATACATACACTTGTATACATATATGTATATATGTACATATATGTATAGACATATATGTATAGATATTTATGTATAGCTATATAGCAGTTCCTTTAACTGAGAGCAGTTCCTTTAACTGGTTTCTTAGTGACATTACAGATAAAATCATAATTAAAAAACAAAAATTAAAGATAGTACCTTATAGTGACTAACTGTATGGCCATTTCAGTGAATAACTACACTGTGTGGCCATTTCTGTGAATAACACTCAGTTTGAGTTTTCAAGGTCCTCACCTGAAACCAGTGAAACCTGGAAGCTTGGTTTCGCTCTTTTTTCTAGAGTCAAGCAGTCAGAACTTTACCAAAGCTGCCAGCCCCTGGGGAGGTAAAATTGTTCTCTCTCCTCTGTGATACCTTTACCCAGACAATCCCTAGTTAATATCTAGATATTCAAAAGCTATCCATACTTCTAAGAGAAATTTTGACTTGGAGATCTGTTCTTATAGGTTAATCTTTTTTTCCTCATTTGCTATTTTAGCTGCCGTTACGATTCAATGATGCCTTGGTACTTAGACAGCTTCGATACACAGGAATGCTGGAGACGGTTCGAATTCGCCAATCAGGATATAGCAGCAAATATTCTTTCCAGGTTATGCTTTTATAGTGATATTTTAAAACATATGCACATCAAATATATATATAAATATATATATTTACTTCTTTGGAGGATCATTTATTTACTTCCCATAATTCTTCCCTTCTAGTTTTGTAGAATAGTTGGTAATATAGAATTGAAAAGGGATAGTACTTCCATTAAATAACAGTGGTTTTGTTAAACTTGCGATGTTGTGGAATCTGGTTCTTGGCTAGTCTCATTTGATCTGAATGTTTGCTAATACCAAGTTTATTTATAATGCCAGGTTTGTTCTTCACATGAATTACTCCAGTAATTGAAGTAATTCAACCAGAATTATTTAGTTTCAAAAGAATTATATTAGGTTTTTCTTAGAAGTTTTGTTAGACTTAAGGCATTACCCTTCAACTACTCTTGATTCTATATAGAAACTATAATGAGTCTTTTCTGCAACTGAGAAAGTATTTGGTATTACTGGCATGGAAAGTTTCATTCTCAGTGTATCCTGTAATAAAAACAGCCTGGCTAAAAATTCCTGATTTGTATTAAATAACTTTTTCTTTGGTCTTTACCATTGCTTTCTCAAAGGAATAATTAGCTTTTGCCCTTCTTATTCCAGTCTTCTTTGATAATAAAATATGTAAAACTACCTCTTCCCCCACCCCCAATGTTTTCTAATTAACATTTTGTCATATTTTAAATAAAAAAGTACTTTCTTGGTTCCACCTTTTTAAAAGAATAAGAACAAAAACTCAAAAGACAATGAACTGATTTAAGACCTTTACATATAATTGTATTGTGACTTTGCAACTTTTTCTTTGCATTTTCCAGGATTTTGTGAGCCACTTCCATGTACTTCTTCCCTTCAATATTATTCCATCCAAATTTAACATTCAGGATTTCTTCAGGAAAATAAATCTTAACCCAGATAATTATCAAGTTGGAAAATCCATGGTAAATATAATGTCAAAATTGTTTGCATTTTTGTATTTAATAATAGTAATGATCTTTACCTTTGAGAATGTTAATTAGAAAATTGTACTGTACAAGATATCATAGTATATTGATAAGGCCAAAATTTTTAAGTAATCATGTAGTCAGTGTTAATTGAAGAACTTCTAAAATAACGCTGTAGTTGTAACTATTTTACCTTCCAGAAAAACATCTGTCCTTATACTACTATAATGTTTCAACTCCCTATTTCTCAACTACTTTCTTTTTCTGATACCCTTCTTCTGTTTTCTTAGGCTAGAAACCTTTGGTATCACCTTTATTTTAGTTCTTTTATAATATTATGTTTCTTTTTTCTTCTTACAAATGATTCTCTTAGCTTTTTCTCTTTCTCCGTTCACAGTGCTTTCATTTTCTGTTTCTTGTCTCACATTTCCCTTAGAGAAAAAAAACTTCTTAATTTGATTCTAGTTTGTCACCTATTTAATTTACTCTACCCATAATATCAAAATTATCATCTTAATATACTTACTTTTTAATGTTGTCTTCCTACCCATTAGTAATCTCCCAATAACTTCCCCATTAAATTCAGGCATCTTTCTCTTTTTCAATAACTTTCATGTTGTGAATTCACAGTATTTAATATTTTCTTTGTGAAGATTGTCTCACTGTCCCTGTACTTATCTTTATTGTTATTTTTAACTCCTTGTTTCACTTTGTCTCTTGGCCTTTTTAGTTTGTAGTTTTACTTCTTGACTCTCTAACATCTATCAAATAGCTTTTTTAAAAAACAAAACCAAAACCCAACCGACTGGGAGAAAATTTTTGCCCTCCAGACAAGTGACAAGGGTCTGATAACAAAGACCCACAAAGAGCTCCTACAGCTCAACAAAAGCAAAGCAAAAAAACCCACTCAAAAAAATGGGGAGAAGAACTAAAAAGGCAATTCACCAAAGAGGAGATACAAATGGCTAATAAGCATATGAAAAAATGCTCCACATCACTAATAATCAGGGAAATGCAAATTAAAACCACACTGAGATACCATTTTACACGGTAAGAATGGCCCATATAAATAAAAGACAACAACAAATGTTGGCGCGGATGTGGAGAAAAAGGAACTCTCTTACACACCTGATAGGAGTGCAAACTGGTCCAGCCACTGTGGAAGACTGTGTGGAGGACCTTCAAACAATTGAAAGTGGACTTACCATTCGACCCAGCAATCCCACTACTAGGAATTTACCCAGAGGACATGAAAACATTAATTCAAAAGGACACTTGTCCATTGTGGCTCTGTTTACAATTGCCAAGATTTGGAAACAAACCAAAAGCCCCAAAACAGATGATTGGCTAAAAAAAATGTGGTACATATACATGATGGAATACTATGCATCAATCAAGGAGGGCAAACACATGTCATTCGCAGCAACATGGATGGAACGAGGAAGACTCATATTAGCAGAAATAAGTCAAAAAGAAAAAGAGAATTACAGGATGGTCTCACTTATATGATGGATATAGGGAAAAACATATGAGTAAGAAAGAATGAAAACAACCAATTGGACTGAACAATGCAGCGAGAGAGGAGGAGGGGGATGAAGGTGGAGGAGGTGAAGAGCACAAAAGATCAGGGTGGTTAACAAGTGTTAGTGAAGTGGGAAAGGCCCTGGACTTTACATTATTCCAATAGTGGAATAATGTCATATAAATATAAATATGCATGTATATGCAAATTAAAAAAATTTTAATTAAATTAAGAAAAAAGAAAAAAAAGGACAGGGTTATTAGGGAATGGAGAAAGAAAAAGAGAGCCATCTGCATAGTGCCAGGCAGGCAGGAGAGCTGCTTCTCCCAGCGTAAAAATTGTACTGATTTCTTTTTTTTTTTAATTTATTTATTTTTTATATATGTGTTTCACATCTTTGTATTCCCTGGGGACTACCCACCACCCTGACCACTCTCTCCCATCTCCACCCCTCCTCAACTCCCACATACTGATCTCTTTTTATGGAATTTTTATGTATATGTCTATGGCCTAAATTGTCAACCAGAATAAATTTTATAATAAAAAACAAACAAAAAACCCCAAAAACAGAGGTGATAGATATATAGATTAGTTGATCATAACAACCATTTCACATTTTATCAGAATATCACACTGTATACCTCAAATATATAAAACTTTAAATATGTTCCAACAGGTGAGTGCACATCCTAATTCCAAATGATGTTTGGATTAACTTTCTGTCTCTAACTCCCAAAAGATTAATTTATGGAATAATGGAGTAAAAAAAACAGATTAGTGGCTTTGGGCAGGACATCTTTGATGCATGCTGGGTTTCACAAAGACTGTTGTTATTAGTTTATTTCTGTTGCCATTGAACTTCTAAGTTTGTGATTCTCAATCTTCTCTTCTCATTTTAACCCCCTTATAAAATATGACATATTAACAGTAGTATTTTGGCTCATGACAGTAGTGAATTTCCTGAGGGAATAATGTATCACAATCTCTGACAGTGGGATTTTTATATTCATGCTCACTTTCCATTTTCCTTCCAGTATTCCTATATCTCCTGTCTTATTTCTAATTTGGAAATGATTTCTTTGGATAAACTTGATAGAAATGCTTGTCAGTATTGGCTTTTACAATTCTGCCATTATATTTGTTATTCTCCAAAAACTTTCTGTAAGAGGGATGATACATGAAATATGTTTCTCATTTTATCTAATAAATATCTTCGTATGTTGTGTTTTTCATCTTTCTTCTGATAGGTCTTCTTAAAGGAGCAGGAACGACAGCACCTACAAGATCTACTTCACCAAGAGGTTCTCCGCAGAATCATATTGTTGCAACGATGGTTCAGAGTCTTGCTGTGTAGGCAACATTTCCTCCATCTGAGACAGGCATCTATTATTATCCAGGTAAGAAGAATAGGATTTTTTGTCTTAGATTGGCTAATTTATTTTGGCCTTTGTGTCAAGTAGTCAAAACTGTTCTACCTTGAAACATTTAAATATGAACATAAATTTCTTTACAAGTGAGATTGTGTTCTACTCTGTTTTGAAATGTTCTCAGCACCAACAAAATAACCTGACATTTAATAAAAGGCTGGCTGTTAATAAAATTGATAGAATTAAATTTAAATTGAGCTTCTAGTTACAGTGCTTTTTTTAAGAAGTATGAATCATAAACTTAATTTTGTTTCTTAATTTATATATTCAGTAGTTTCTGTGTGATATTTAAGAGTTACATATATTTCATTATTATTATGTACTCATCTTGGATGATAGGGCTGGAGTTTCATTTTCATCTGTTTTGTTTTCTCCTTCAATGATTGACTTTTCTTCATAGACCTTTCCTTATTTATACAGGAAAACCTTTAGTGTCTTCATCTTTGAAATGTGTGCATGTAAACTTTAAAGCCATTAACATTGACAATTGTAGCCAGGGAATATGATGTAATTTATTAAAATTAATTTATAGAAAATGAAGACATCAAAATTTTTTCAAATACTTGTTTTATAATAATCCAATTGATGTTGTTTTATTGTCTAATATAGTTTCATTAAACATATATAGAAAAGAATTTTTTTACTTTAATGACCCACAGTTTATCTGGTTAGCTACTTATTTCTAATTATAACAGTTTTTTCTTTGTCTTAAAAATGTTATACATTAGGACTGTAGTTTTTATTGTTTTGTCTTTACAGCGATTCTGGAGGAATTACCTAAATCAGAAGCAAAACAGAAGTGAAACTGTGCAGAAAGATCCTTTAGTTATAGCAAGGGCAGCCACTCTCCTCCAGTCTTCATGGCGTGCACACTTAGCAAGGCAGCAGTACTTGGAGTGCCGAACTGCAGCCACCATCATCCAGCAGAGATGGAGGGAGCACTCTAGGCGGAGGCACTTGGCTGCTCTCTGCATTCAGACAAGATGGAAAGGCTACAGGGAAAGTAAGAACTATCGAGAACTAAGAAACAAAATTATTCTTTTGCAATCAGCATGTAGAGGATTTAGAGCAAGACAAAGGTAATTTCTATTGCTATAATAATTACTCCTTCATTCTTTTCAAGTATCTTTATTATAACTCTAACACTTGCTGAATTTGTATTAGAATTGTTTATGTACACAGTTAAATCTTCATTAGACTATGCTGCACCTAGTAGTTTTAACTCACACTGTGTGATCTATAAGTAAATGTTTATTGAATTGAGTTGAAAACTTATATGACCTGTGGTTACAATTGCTAGAAGTTAAGCCTTTACATTGGGTTGAATCTTTAGAATTGGCATTATTAACTTTTTAACTTAAGTTTTAATTTCATTTTTAAGGTTTATTTTAAAATAGGATATTACTAAAATTAGAGTTTTATTCCTGAGTTATTTTATATTTAAAATACAAAGTCAATTAGGGATAGTACACTTAATAAAAATGTAATCTTACTCATGGAAACAGGAGAATTATGAAATATAGATCCCAGTTAAACACTTAGATACTATAAAAAGAAAATTTAAGACTTCAGTTTTTCTTGTCAATAGTGTATTTTCTGTAGTGATAACCAAAAGGAATCTAACCGTTTCCCCTCCCCCCCCATTTTTATATAGATTTAAAGCTTTGAAAGAACAAAGAGTGAGAGAAATAAAACTAGAACCTGGATTGGTGAATTTTGAGTCATATGGACCTCTGGAAATTCAGGGTTCAGACCCTTCAGAATGGGAGGATTGTTCCTTTGACAACAGAGTGAAAGCTATAGAGGAATGTAAAACTGTCATAGAGAGTAATCGAATTAGCCATCAAAGTTCATTGGATGGCTTGAAAGAGTCTCCAAACAAACGACAGGAAAGAACCAGAAGCCAGAGTGGTGTGGACTTGAAGGAAGATGTAATTGTAAGAGAAAGGCCTAAGTCCTTGGAGGATCTCCACCAGAAGAAAGTAGGTCGAGCCAAAAGAGAAAGTCGGAGAATGAGAGAACTGGAACAAGCTATATTTAGCTTAGAATTGCTGAAAGTTCGTTCTCTTGGTGGAGTGTCTCCTTCAGAGGAACGTAGATGGTCTACGGAACTGATACCTGAGGGCCTTCAGTCTCTTCAGGGTACACCTGATAGTGAAAGCTCTCAAGGAAGCCTAGAACTTTTGAGCTGTGAGGAAAGTCAAAAGAGCAAATTAGAATCCATGATTTTGGATAATGAGGACTTACAGCCTCTATCAGTTGAGATATCTGCCAGTCCAAAGTTTGAGTCACAGGACAGTGCCCTCAGTGGTTCATCTAAGACTAACTCTGTAGTGACTCAAAATGGGGCATCCTCTGACCTAGGTTTTTTGAAAAATGGGACTACGAAGGCCAGGCCGCTTTGTAATTCTGAATCTATTACCTGTAAGCCACAGGTGAGAGACTCCTTTATTTCCAGTAGTCTGCCTACGTTTTTTTATATTCCTCAACAAGATCCACTGAAAGTAAGTTCCGAGCCAGACACATGTATCCAGCGAAACAAGCTATTGGAAAGTGAAGCCAGACTTCCAGCTCTTCCTTTGGATATCAGTGGGGAAGCCAGAAAGTGTCCTTCCTTGGGAGAAAATGCAGCTGTTCCTTCTCTGAATACTGATTCTTCTGCTACTGTTCTTAAGAAGTTAGAAAAGCTAAATAATGAGAAAGAAGAAAGGCAAAAGCAGTTGCAGCAAAAGAATGAAAAAGAGCTGATGCAACAGATTCGGCAGCAAACAGATATTCTAGAGAAGGAGCGTAAGGCATTTCAGACAAATGAAACACCAAGATCTGGGGATTCTCTATTGGCACCATCTTACCTTCAGTCAAAGCAAAGAGTAGAGAGACCATCCTCCCTTATCCTGAATACACCAAATAAGGGAGAAGCCATTATACTAGGATCTCAATCAGTAAATATAAAAGATGTAGCTCTTGCCCCAAAAGACAGTTCCTCTGCTCACTTACCCCTGAAGGACCGACCTGTGACCATGTTTTTTGAAAGAAAAGGAGGTCCAGGCCAATCTAGTACTGTCAAAGAATTATCCAAAACAGATAAAATGTTCACCCACCTGAATCTGCCCTCTAAGCACTCCAATAATCGTGTTTCAAAGAGAGATCACCTCAAGCCTATTCAGTCGTATAGCCACAAATCTGATGACCCTTCCAGAAATGGAACAACTAGGGAGATTTTCTTCATACCAAAGGACAATACAAATATTTCCTTGTAAGTGAAGTGTTTTTGTATTATATATGTGGGAATTTTCTTCAAAAATTTTATTATAGTAACTGATCTGTCCCAAGTATTTTGATGGATGCTACTTAAATTAGCATTTTCTTTGTGTTAAAAAAAAATATATCCTAATCAATTACCCTAAATTGGATATATTCTACCTACCCTGGGGCTCCTTGTGCACAAATAAGAATTTTTAGTTCCTCCCTATTGAGGGGAGAAACATACCTGTTTGGAAACAAATTCTGTTGCCAAGTGAACAAAACTCTCCATATACTTTCCCCAAGTCCCAGGCATTCACCATTCTACTTTTTGTTCTGAGAGTTAGACTACTTCATATAAGTGGAAATTCTTTATTTTTCTAATTAAAAAAAAAAAAACATTGGTAGCATTAGTAAAGCATTTAAAAGTTGTATATAAATGAAAACAAATATAAAATTTGAGATATTTGTATTGAATTCTCATGTACAATTTGTTCTTTCAGTTCTTATTAAAGAATATTTCTTTACATGAAAGAAGGGCAGTGTTAGGGCTAAAAAATTAAATACCACATTAAGTATGAGAGTAACTTTTTTTCTTAATCTGATACTTTAAATATTTCAGTCTTTAAATATTTCTTAGTCTGATACTTAATTATACATGTAGATTTTATAGAAACTTTGTAAATATGGGTAAGAGATCATTGATGTTCTATTTTTCCATTAAGTATCATGAAATTCAGTTGGACTAAATGGCAGTTTGAAGTCCTGTTAACTTAGAGGTTGCCCAGAAGTTCTAGGATTTTGTGCTATCTTCTGAACAATTCCCTAATGTTACATATTTCCTGTTATTCTGATTAAGTCTAATGATATGAGGTATGCATGTTTATAGCTGTTGATCTCTGAATACCTTTTGTACAAGACTTAGTTGTAGTTTTCAAAAAACATGAATTCTCCTTGTGAATTATTTCTTATTGTTTTTCCAAGATAAGCAATCTAAGTCTCCGTTATCTAGATTGCTCTCATTAATTTCTTCAAAGCAATTACATGTTAGATCATGTGAGAGCTTACAAATAAGTTCTTACTTCATATATGCTCTTATTCTATAGGTAATACTAGAAATTTTAGAATTCTTTGATAGAATCACAGATAATAGTATTTCTAAATAATCTAGTTCAGTTTCCATACATCATAGGTGAGGTCCCTGTGGTAAAATAATTTGTTCAGGACCACATATTTAGAGAAATAACTGGAACTGAAACTTAAGTAACTGGAACTGAAACTTAAGACAGTTCATATGTCAGACAGTCTTATTGGTTGTTTCTCACTTTAAAGAATAAATCAAAGCTCAGTCGGCTCAACTGTGGCAAGAGAGATTTTAGTGATTGGAAGGAAATCCTTTAGGGTGAGCTAGGACTGCCAGTCTTGACCATACGCTGGTCAGAAAAGGGGGGTCTAAGAAACCTTTGCTAGGAAAGAGTGCCATTCATTCAGATTTTTTAGGGAGTATTACATAGAGTAGAGAACAAGATAATCTAGTGGCCCCCAGATCTTTATTTATAAAAATAAAATTCAAAATTTTGAATGGAATAGGAGCCAACTTGTTTTAAAAGTTGTTGTGTACTTTGAACTATACTTCCCACTATACTGGAAGATAAGATATAATATCTCACTGAGCTTATTGTCCCTCTGTGGTAAGATTAGCAACATGTTGGTAAATTGTAAAACTTATATTAATGAGTTCACATTGGCAATTGGACCATGAAAGTACAGTTTCTATTCAGAGTTTTATTAAACACTGTCAACCATTTTAGTAGAATTAATAATAAATAATTTACTGACATAGAGTTTAATGATTGGACAGTCGTATCGTAGTTATTTAAATAAAATTACAATTTTGCAGACTAACACTATACCTTCTTTGTAGCTTAGGGCAGACTTCTGGTTGCTTTTAGTTGGTAGCAGTTTATTACACCACCAATGTTCCTTTTATTCTGTAAAATCTTAACTTTTAAATTTAAGATAACCTGAAAGCTGCAAAGAGATTTCAGAAAGAAAGCTTAATGACCAATAGAAACCATCCAGTATAAAATAAAGTATGAGATCCTCACCACTTGGCTACTCAGATATTTTGTAGTGATTAGAGTAAATGGCCTCTTGTAAGACTTGTTTTAAAGATTTGGGCATTTGGTTGTTTCCGTTTGTCACCATCAAGTCCATTTCATTTCTTTAGCTGACTCTATTGCTGTTATTCTTAAAGATATGTTATAGAATATAATGATGATTATGGGCCAGGGCCTGCAGTAATTCAGCCATACACGTGAATTTTAATAATATTAATTGGGTAAGTAGAAAAAGTTTCATATGGTTCTGGGAATTAAATATGAATTTGAAATATGGGGTTTGCAGAAATTTATTGGCCTGGCTTGTTAGATTTTATTTGATGCTATTCTGTAAGACTTCTGCCATGGAATGTATCTGGTAGGAATTAAGATATAATCCTCTTGTTTTATTTTGGAGGTTAAACAAGGAAGCTTTAAACAGTGGAAATCCTCAACTCCGTAAAATAGATGAGCCAGCTTTGAAAACTGTGAAGTTAACTGGGCCGGGCCATAGAGAGGTATGTAGTGAAATCTTGTATTTCTATCTTCTGTGTGAAGTAGTTCGATACTATTCTGGAAATTATTGTTCTTGTAGGTAGAGTTCTTTACCCAGTCATTCCTAAGTATTTATAGAAAAAGAGACTGTGAGTTAAGTGTTATAATTAGGGGTGTGTACTTCAGGCAGGGAGTTGTGTTAAACTCCAGATTGATTTAGAAAAAAGTTGCTAAGAAAGAAAGGAATTTATGCAGATAACTTTGGTGACTTAGTATGGCAGTGAAAGATGATTTCCTTGACTATGGAGTAAAACAGTATATTTTTAGCTTCCATTCTTATCCTTTGTTCAGAATAATATATATGGATTGCTTTTGGTTACCCTGCTCATTTCTAGTGCAAAGGGCAAGTGGGTTGGAGGGATGTTTTAAGAAATTCATGAGCTCTCTGATACCTTTCCTTGGCATCATTTCCAAAAAATCCAAAACAAAACATTGTTGTATTATTTGTCTTATCATTTGGTCAAGCAGGTTGCCAGAACGGCCCATAAAAAGAAAGCTCGAATGGCGCGGACGCGCTCCGATTTCTTGACTAGAGGTACTTTTGCCGATGGGGAGGGGGATACAGAGGAAGATGATTACGATGACATTATTGAGCCCCTTCTCTCCCTTGACCAAGCTTCTCACTCTGAGCTAGGGCCTGCACCCAGCCTGGGTCAGGCCTCTCACAGTGACTCCGAAATGGTAATTTTACGCAATATAAGAACATTAAGGAACAAATAAATCTGATGGTAATAGTCTTTGCTAACTTAAAGCTAACCTTCACAGCTTCTTTATAAAATGGTTTGTACATGGGGAACCTCAGAGAACATAGCAATGAAAGCTAAACTTAAATTTGATAGACCTTAAATAAATGGACTTGAAGAATGTATGTCACATCGTAAATTAGGTAAAAATTAAGGTTATTTACATTAGTACTAATATATAAATCTTCTGAAGTCTTCAAAGGTGTACATTAGAGAGCCTCAGATTATTTTCTTTAAAGGCCATGTAGTAAATATTTCAATCTTTTTGGATCATAGTCTTTTGCAAATACTTAAACCTCTGCTATTACAGGTGAAAAAAAGCCAGAGAGAATAAGTAAACAAATGGACACACTTATGTTCAAATGAAAGTTTTCACTAAAACAGGCATGGGCTTGACCATAATTGGCTAGTTGCTGATTCTAGTCAGTGGATAGGATGTTTGTTAACCCTTTTAACTGAAATCATATTCTCTTTCTTTTCTTTCTCTCTCTAACTTTTTGCCCTTAAACTTGCTTACCCCACCATCATTTTCAGTAATAGAAAATAAGCATAAATTTAAAAGAATTTAATGACTGCCAAAAATGTCTCCCTTGACGAGCTCAGCCAAGTCGAAGGCAGTTTGTAATATGTATTTGTATTAATTGCAAATTACTGCATTAGAATTATGTTTTAATAAAGCAGTATATTTTGACTAAGGATATGATTTTTACCATCCATATCCCAACAAAAATTATGTGGATTTATAGTTGAGCAACTGAATGTATTTATGGATATAGAGTGTTTGATTTGGAATTGCCTTAGAAAACATATAAAGACCTTTTGTAGCTAACATGTATTAAAATTTGAAGTGAACTAATAGGCTTTTTATTCCCACACATAATTAAGTTGAATCTCTATTAGTCTTTAGTTCATTATGGGAGTCAAATTTTAGGATTATCTTTTTTTAATCTTTGAATTGTTTTAAACTGAAGTCCCAATTAAAATTTCTACTAGTTTTCAGAATGATTTCATTGTCTTTATATTTTGTTGGGTGTAGGTTTACTTTGAAGTGATAATACTGACATTTTAGAAAAAAAAAACAAAACCCCAAATAACCAGAAAAGAACCTGATTACCTCCCAAATTTGACAAATGAGTTACTAACCTAAACCAAACTATAGAATTATCGAAGTTGGGCTGTATATCTGTACACTCTGTTTCTGTCTATCTACCTGTCTGTCTTTCTGTCTCCCTGCCTGCCTATTCATCTTATATCTGTCTGTCTGTCCATCCGTCAATCTACCCACCCACTTAGCTAACTCTTGTATAGATATAGATTATCAGTTTATTGTCTGTCTGTCTCTCTTTCTTTTCTTCCAGACAAAGCCCCCTTCAGTGTAGTAGGATAAAATGACTCCATTTGAGGGGGTTGCCCCATTTCTGAGTTATAAATAATGAAGCACACTCTATCATGCAAGTAGATAAATATGAAATTATATAATATAGCAAATTAATTTTCATGAAAAGTACTGCTTTTATTTTCTTAGTGTACAAAGATTATTTTTTTAAATTTTTTTAGAGACTAGGTCTCGCTGTGTTGCCTGGAGTACCCACAGACTTAAGTGATCCCTAGCCTCAGCCTCCCAGGTAGCTGGGATTACAGGCATGTGCCACCACGCCCAGCTATTTGTACATAGGTTTATTTGTGGAAAGACTTAGCATTTATTATTGCTGTTTTGTTCCTGAAGGTTTCCTTTGTTACAAACCATGGTCCCTTTGGTGGTAGAATTCTCACTGGGAACTCTTAACTGAAATGTACCAGGAAGTTGGACTTTCTGCTTGGAGCATTCAGCCCCTTTAAGGGTTCTAGCTGGTAGCCTCTGCCTATGATTCACCTGCTTGACAGCCACTGCATGCTAGTAGATGTAGATTGCCCCTCTGCACAGTGTCTTAGTCACTTCTCCAGCTTTCTCACTATTTCTCTATTTTATCACTAGCTATTTTAGGAATAGGTGATGGTGTTTGTTTCTGGTGGACACTGCATGAAGAAGCTGTGCTTTCTAGAATATGCTTATAGATACTTATATTGGGATTGGGGGTGGGGAGGGTAGATTTTAAAGTATTTTCTGTTTGTTTGGAAAATGTCATGTTCTTATGGTATCTGTATAGATGAAAACAGTTTCCAGATGGTATTTACTGAATTTCGGAATTTCTAATAAATTTGATTTTTTAGGCACATGGATTTAGAAAAACTGGATCATTTTTATTTTCTTTATAAAGTATCCCATCAACAAAACTTTTACTAATAAGTGTGTCATTAAATCATAATAGGCAACCATCTGCTCTTACCAGTTGTGAAATAATATGTGATGTGATATGTATGATGTAATATGATGAAGGTAGTTAAAAATGAATTACCTGTGAGGATTTGATAAAATTTACCACCTGAGTTATGAGTAACCACTTGATATCTGGTATATAGAAGGAGGGACAAGGGTGGTCATTTCCTTTCTAATGACTTGGTGGTATCTTTTTTTAGTGTTCCACTTTTAACTCTGTCATTTTAATAACTTTATGCTGCTTTCACTCAGTTCTTATTGTATTGGCTTTTACCCAAGAAAAAGGACATATTTTGCTAGTCAGTATTTTGAAAGTGGTCTTCATATGTTTTTTGTCTCATGATCTTCTGGATGGTGAGTTAGTAAAATCATTACTGTCCTCTATTTGTAGTAGAATTAGTATAGCTATCATAATTTTCATTATATAATTTCTTCTAATATTCACCAGGCTTGAAGCAATCATCTTTTAAATAACTTTTCAGCACCTCAATTTTCTTTATAACCAGTATGGTACAACTAAATTCTTCATGCCCAGAAACTGTTATCACTTCATATATCCCTATTTTTGCTTGGGCATTTTGTTAGTTTTTCATTCACCTTTTTGCATCGTTCTGATTTCTTTTGACTGTTTTTTTTCTGATTGTTTTGTTTGTTCATTTCTAATTTAAATTTTTGAGTTTCTTTTTAAGGATGGTGCTTCATAGTTGGGGGATATTTAATTCATTTTTGAGTGGTAGTTTTTGCCTCATGCTTTGGGTTTTTTGGACTTTTTTTGGTGGGAGCTGGGATTAAATATTTGAGTTGTTTGGTTCTAATTTTCATTCTCATTGTTTTCTTATTGTAGTCTGTAGTCTGTATGTTTTAATTTATTCTCTCTATACATTTGGGTATTAAGATAATAAGTTCAAGAATTTCCTTTTTCTTTTACTATAGCAAAGTACAGTTTCTTTTTCAGAACTTCCCTCTTCCTTTTTTTTGGAGGAGGCAATGGTGTATCCTCCTTTTTTTCCTTCTCTTTTACTTTGTTGGATTTTGAATTTCCCCATCCTGGTTCTTTTCTTTCTTCATAATTCCTGATCTCCAAAAGGCTCTTTTTCTTTGGAAGCAATACCCTTAAAATGTCATCTTGAATCACATGCAATTTTAAGTCTTTTGTGTTTAGTCAGTCCAATATACCAGTGGTCTGTAATATCTTCATATGTGGAGTTGACCTCATTGATTTGAAATCAGTTCCAAGCCTATTGCTACCTGTATCTTCTCTTCTGCATTGCATTTTTTGGACTTGTTTAATGCGAAAGCTTACAGTGGGATAGTGAGCTTGCTGAGACTGGTTATTTTTTTACCTACAGATAATTTGAGGTTTGAATGATTCTTTTTCCCCCTAGTTGATTGCAAGTGTAGATTTCTTGTGTTTTACGTTTTGCTTGGTTTTGTACTTTATTTGGAGAATATGTCATGTTTGTATTTAAACAACTTCCATGATCCTCAGCTTCATGGAAGTTATTTTTAAGTCTCTAAATTTCCTCTATTTTTCCTATAGCAATTTATTTGTTGAGGATATAAGATTACTTGTCCTAATGCATTTCCTACATTTGAGTATTTTCCTGATCTTACCCTTGTATTGTCATTTTAGAATGGCATTATACATTTATAGGAAATTCAGGGATTAATGTCCACATAATTCAGAGTTTTAGTCACATTTATATGTGAATTTTTTTGAGGAAAATATAGGTGGAGGTAAGTATATCCTGTTGTACCATGTTAGGGGCCAGGCCTTTTGTTTTATGATAAAGTTGACCATAAAATTAGGTATTTGGTCTGATGTTAAGTTTTTTAGTATACTTTTTTAATAAAGGCAAAATGCATTAAGTAAAATGCACAGGCCTTCAGGTACACATTGGTGATTTTGACATACACAGTCAGTCTATCATGTAATCTATATTCCTGACAAGATTTCTAGCACCAATATAAATTTCTCTTATTTCTTCTTAATCTTTTATTCCTTTCACTTTGTTTTCAGAAGCAACCACTATTTTAGAACTTCAAAAAGTGTAATCATATGATATGTATTCGGTGGTAGGCCCCATGAGATTCCCAGCCTTAGTGAAAACACATCTTTTCTCAATTCATTCAATCAGCCACTAACCTACATTCTGTTGAGAAATAATACTGCTCATGTTACTAAAGACCTATATCAGCTGACCTCAGCATAATAATGTTAGCCATGTGGGCCTGAGCTAAATCACATGAGCCTTTATGATAAGAGGAAGTCAGAGATTTCCAATATGGAAAATGTTGACTTGGGGTTATCTGCATGTTCATTCATCTCTTCTTCAGCAATGTCAAATCTGCTCATCATTCCATCCGGTTTATTTTCCATTCAGATACTGATTTAGGTCTTATTTTATATCTTCTTCTTTGTTAACCTTTTGAACATATGGAATTAAGCTATAATTGCTGTCTTAATATCTATTTCTTATGATTCTATAACATTTACATCAGGTTTGAGTTGTTTGAGATGGGTCTCTCTTCTTGCTTGTCACATATTCTTTATTTGCATGCCTAATTATTTCAATCTGGACTGTAAATTTTGCCTTGTTGAGTTCTGGATATTTTTGTATTTGATTAATATTCTTGAGATTTAAATTTCTGTAATATTCCAGAGCTTTGTTCTGGAAATATTTAATCCTTTAAAGTCTTCTTTTTAGTGTTTGTTTGACTCCATGTATTGAACTGGAAATTTATGATATTGTAAATTCAGTGGTTAAGGAGATGTGTAGAAATGTTTTCATTCATTTGTTTATCAAATATCTTTGTTCACAGTAAATATATACAGTTTTCATTATGAAGTAAAGATTTGTTGTACTCAAAAAGAATAATACTACATCTAGGCTCATTAACTTTGATTGTCAGGCAAGATTCCCTGTGTACTTCAGCAAATGCCTTAGAATCATACAGTGTGTACTCTGACTCTTGGGCACAGGCATTACTATTACTGACCTTTCGTGAGTGTTGGGCAATATTATCATTAATCTTTTGAGGTGGTTCTTTTCACAGAGAAATGTTGATTAGTACTCACTTAAAAAATACTCAAAGTGGGACTCTCTGAAGATCTCCAAAGTGTTTGCGTTTGTGTGTGGGATTTCACGCCTGTCTCTTTTGGTTTCTAGTCATTGTGGGCATGCTGGACTTTAAGTTTCATGCATTCAGTCCAGGGAGCTTGTTAAGATTAATTACATTCTTACCTCTCTGTGTCACAGCCCAGAGCCTATCTCAAGGCACACATTTAGGACAGATGTAGAACTCTTCCTTTGTTTTTCCTCTTGCTGGGATAACTGATCATTATCTTGATAGCTGCTATTTCATATTAATTTTACTTTTTTTTATTAGCTTGATTTTGGTTTTGGTTGTGTCAGCCAAGAGAATAAAACAGTTCACTATTATTCCATTTTGGCCAGAAGCAAAATTCTACTCTTTAAATTGTGCCAATTCAGGATACTTTGTATTTCTGTTGAGAAGACTATAAGCAAACAGACCAAAACTGTAAAGAAAGGATTATAGCTATAGAAAAATTAAATATTAGCAGATGGCTGGACTAGGTAACAGAAAACTTCTCTCCTCCAAGTGGGAATGTCTTTAAAGTGGCACACTGTAAACAAATGGGAAAGATTGCTTTTAGAAATGTAGGTCTCAGTTTGAAAAGACATGTAGAAGTCATGTAGATTGTTTATATTCTTTTTTTTTTTTTTTAATCTTTGTATGGGTTCTAGTTATTTTAAATCATTGACTGGAAGCAATCTATAGTAACAACTTAAGCCATAAAATTTATTATTGCCCTTATGGACAAATGGAAGGAGTTATGAAAATTTATACTTAGCTTTCTAAACTAACTGTATGTTTTGACTTTTTCCTGTCTTTCCATTTTAAATTGTCAAAAACAAAACTAGAGTTTGTACCTTCTGTTACAGAGGTTTCTTTGATCTGCATTCTCTATTTCAGATTACTCTAGAAGCTAATGGTTTTTAAGAGGTTCTTTTATTTCAGTGACTGAATGATCTGAATATATTTTCATGCATTTTTAAATAGGTACGATTCTTAAATAGTTCTGTAAACTGCATTTTATTTACTATTGTTTAGTCATGAAATCTTTTACACATATAATTATTATAGACCTCACAGCGATTTTCTTCAGTTGATGGAGAAGCAAAACTTCATAAGACTATGTCTCAAGGAGAGATTACAACATTGGGAGTGAGACAGAAAGCTTCAGAATCAGATATAAGGTACAAAGCTTATACTGTTAATGATGGTGGTGTAATTTATTTGCTAATTGAATATAGTTAAATACTTATTCTTTTTAAAAACAAAATTGATAGCTAGTTTGAAATTAATTTTTTACCAATTTTTCAGCAAATATTACATCTGCTGTGTAATAGGCACATTGTATATGTGTGTGTACATGTATATATATAAAACAAGCTTTTATCTTTTTGTGTTTAGTGGCATGATTTGGGCAAAGCTTTTAAATCATTATAGGACTTGAGTTTAAAAAATATTTTCCAGTTTTGAACTTGAATTCTGTTCTGAGTTGAGTGTTTTATTAATGGGATTAGATAGAAAAGCTTGTTGGGAAAAATTATGTTCTCTTTAAAAGATAATATGGAATTTTTGTTTGTCAGGTATCTTGTTCCATATGGTATTATGTAACATACTTGAGTACTCATTGAACATTTCAAGATCACTTTGATGTCTGTCTGATTTCGTAACACTAATTAAATACTATTTCCTCAGTGACTATAGCAATGTAAGATAAAGTAATCCATACCCAAAGCAGATTATGACTTTGGATAAAGAGGTGTAAACATTTTAGGGTTAAGGTACTAGATACAGTCAATGTGAACTGTTGTTATCATCTAAGCACTGAGAATGAGGCAGTGATTCTCAGCTTTGTCATTCACTGACCATGTAACCTTAGGAGTTAAATAATACTTAAGTCTCCAGTTTCTCAACTGTCAAAGGTTATAGTAGTTTGAAAGTAAACTTAAAATTAAATGAGATAATAGTATGTAGTTCATATTGTGCCCACAGCAACAACTCAAATGGTGTCTTACGTTAATTGATCACTCATGAATATAAAATAGTGGTATTAAAACTTGTTATTTAATAGTAAATAGAAAGATTTAAAAATGTATATGTCACATAATTTTAGTCATGTAAAGTTGGCATACATGTGGATAAAATACCCCCAAAAAGTAAATTGTAGATGTATGTCAGTGATTTCCTTAAAAAGTATTTTCTTGGTTGTTGGCTTTGTACTCTATTCAAGCTAGAAGAGAACAATGAGAATGAAAAAATACCAGTTTAAGAATCAGAAAACCTGATTTGGAATCCTGGTTCTACTGCTTTTTGCCAACTTAGTTTATAGAATTATTGACTGTATCCAGGTCTAAATTATTTTTGTTTTCAAGATGAGAAGATTCTGCCTTCTCAGTGAAGTTTAAATATAAAAATTTAATATGATTGAGTTTAGGTATGGAGGTTAAATAAACTAATGTACATGAAAGGTCATTATATAAAATGATATACAAATACTGCCACATAACAGAGATAAGCTGATTTCCATTTTTACCTTTTTTGTTTTAAGTAGACCTCACAGAGCTAAGATGAGATTCTGGGCCAAAGGAAAACATGGGGAGAAGAAGATTACCAGAGTGAAACCTACTACTCAAACAGAGGTTTCTGTGCTCTTTGCTGGCTCAGATGTGATTCCAGCTCATCGGTTTCCAGATGGTAAAACCAGGCAAAATTTTCATAGCCTCTGTACCCTCTCCATCCCTTCCCTCCTCCTTCCTTTTCTCTTTATTTTTAGTTGAGGTAATATTAAGATGCCCCCGTCAGATATTGCCACCATAGTGTACCTACTGCCAAATCACCTATAATTAACTACCATAGACCACTGTGCTTCCATCTTCTTTGTTCTTCTCCTCCCCCCACCCCCCTTCTACCTCTGGATACTTAATCTAAAGATTTGGACATAAGAACCAAAACTATAAAGCACTTGAAAGAAAATAATATGGGACAAATGATGGGATATTTGCCATCAAGATATATTCAAGGACTCAATAGTGAGGGAAACAAAAGCATAAATAAACAAGTGGGTACTCTATCAAACTAAAAAGCTTTTGTAACATAAATCATTATAAAAAAATCATCTCTAGTATTTGTTCTGTTTTTTTTTTTTTTTTTTTTTTTTTTTAATATGGGCCAGTTTTACAAGCGTGATGTATCTCATTATGGTTGTGACTTGCATTTCCCTGATACTTAGTGATACTGAACATTTTTGCATATGTCTCTTGGTCATTTGCATTTCTTTGGAGAAGTGTCTTTATAATTCTGCCCATTTTTGACTGGGTTGTTTGCTTTGTTTTTTCTTGATTTATGTTACATTTTTTGTAGATCTTTAATATCAGTTCCTTGTCTGTAGTATGATGTGCAGATTATTTTCTCCCATTCAGTTCAATGAATCTTCGTTTTGATTATTGTCTGTACAGAAACTTTCTAGTTTAATGTAGTCCCAGCTGTTTATATTTTCCTTCATTATCTCTGGAGATAAGTCCTCAAAGAAATTTCTGAGATGTATGTCATGGAGTATTTTGCCTATGTTTTCTTGTATATATTTTATGGTATCAGGTCTTACATTCAAGACCATTTTGAGTTGACTTTTGTGCTGTGTAAGATAGTAGTCTAGTTTCTCTTTTTTTGCATGTTGCTGCTACTGAAGAGACTTTCCTTGTTCCAGTGTGCATGAGGTAGTATTTAGCAAGTAAGGGGCTTTTATTTCTTCAGTGGCAGAATTAGCTTTTAGATGACATGAAGATGGTACCATTGAATAGAAAGTGAGGGAAATACAAGTTTGTGGGTGGAGCAGACAGGAAGGGACCAACATTTTCATCCAGTCCCAGATAGGGTTTTGGCAGATCCATGTAGTCTAGATTATAATGGACCATGTAGTAGTTACTTTATTATAAACAGTTACAGAGAAAAATTGTTGTACTTGCCAATATTACATGTACAGACCAGTTCATTCTGGGAATTCTCTGAGAAATCTAGATAGTTATTTGAGAGATGTAGAAGGAAATCTTAAATGCTAGAGAGATGCAAGGAGAGGTGAATCAGTTGATTTACTTCGCTCCATAAAATGTTGTCAGGCTATCAGCAGGTAATATCACTGAAGCAGTTATGATTTTAGACCTTAGTAAAGAAATAATAGTACTCAAACTTCACTGGTTTGTTAACTTTCTATATAACAGGATGTTTTTTCAAAAGGAATAAAGTTAAGATTGAGTTAATAGTCAGTAGGTTGGCATTTAACATGCTAGTGTAATTTTGTACTCACCTTTGTTTTCTTTGGGATCCAAGCTTCAGTTCTATGAAGTTTTTCTGTCCTATTTTTCAGTATCAGCTATCAGGCTCCTGGGAGATCCAGTAGCATTTCCATTGAAGAGATAGTTACTAAATATGTTTTCTAAACAAATGTTTAGTCTGGATGTATTACCTGTCTTGCTTGATCTCAGATGTTAGTGTTATTTTGTTTTACAGATATCTGTACTTGTTTCCTTTAATGACACTAGAGAAACTTGAAGGATGTGGAAATTTCAGTAATTTTACTGATTTTTTGACACTCTCTTGAATTTTAGAATTACCTCAGTTTCACTCAGTACCTCCTTTGAGCCCAGAATTGCCTGGTAGTTGCCGAAAGGAGTTCAAAGAGAACAAAGATCCTTCTCCAAAGCCAAAGCGCAAGCGAGGTGTCAAGATCAGCAGTGTGGCGTTGGAGTCTGTGCATTGGCAAAATGACTCTGTTCAGATCATAGCTAGTGCCAGTGATTTAAAAAGCATGGATGAATTTCTTCTGAAAAAGGTACACTTTGCTTGCTGGGTTATGTCCCTGAGTAGTGTTGACTATGAAGTGTGTATGTTAGGATATTGCTTCTAGAGATCACAGTTAAATATACATCAGCAAATTAGATCTGTTATTTACTAGAAAGATGCCTGTAATAAAATATGCCTTAAACGGAATAGATAGGATTTAAAGTTTTAGAGTTACTGTTGACATCTGCTTTAGTTGTGATTGTCCTTTTATATTCCATATATGAAATGTATGTGAAGTGTGACATTCTAATGTCATTGTAAACATGAAGTTATTTTTCTGGTAGCAAAACTACAGAGTTGTATAATGTTAGAAGGTACTTGAGGCATCATCTAGCCATCATAAAATGTTAACTCGAGTCATACTTATACTTGGGTCCCATAATATCAGTGGCTCATACTTTCAGGACAGTCTTATTGAACAAACAATATGTGTCCACTTTTACATTCACCTCCTTTCAGTTAGTTAATTGTTCACAAAAATACTTTCTCCCTGTGGTCCCCAGATGAATGATTTAGATAATGAAGACAGCAAGAAAGATACATTAGTGGATGTTGTATTTAAAAAGGCCCTCAAAGAATTTCGGCAGAATATCTTCAGCTTTTATTCATCTGCATTGGCGGTAAGTTGTACCTTGTTAAGAGATATAGGAAAAACATTTTGCTATAGAAGATAATGCAGAGGTTATGTTCAACTAGGGATTATTCCTTTTTGTTTTAGGGACAGGCAAGGATAAGCATACTGATCGATCTCTGATCAGTGACTTCCTTGAATTTCCTTGAGTTCTCTCTGCCCGCATGGGTATATTTTCATTTTTTTAGGCTATTGAATTCAGATAGTGTGGATATGATTCTGTTTCACTCATTCTCTCTTTCCTGGTTTTATTTTTTATAATCCTTTAGATTTGCTTCTGATACGTGTATGTGTGGGATTATAGTGTACATTTTCTTTCAGTGTTATTGGTCATTTTTTAGAAAGTTTATTTTTGGTGCTCAAGTGTATAAAGTTAATGTTTTGATCTACAGTCTTTATTAGTCTCAGTAGATTGTCTCATTTATTCTACAAAATAGTTGTACTTAATTGATTTTCCTCTGCTCAATATGTAATTCATTGTGAAAAGAGAAATCAGAAAAGCTTTATTGTCTATCCTGTATTTTTTTCTTTCTCAATCTAAGAGATTTTGCTGTTTAAAAACAGGAATGATATACTTTTGAAAAAGCAGAAATTTCAAGACCATAATAGAGAAGTATGTGACTAGAAGCAGGTGACTGGGTTTTGGTAGGAACAGCACTGCCCAAAATCCCCAATCCTCCCCAACAGCTTATGACTCTCATATCTTTCTCTGCTTCATATTTGCATTTCCAATTTGGGAATCAGAGTTGTTGGATCCTCCAATATACTTTGAATCACACAGGAAGAACCAGCATTATGAAACAGAACTTGATAATCTTTTTTTTAACCTGGATCAAAAAAGTTCAATGTGTAATTCTGAAGATATGAAAGAGAAATAAATTCTAAATATTTTTGGTGACTTTTGTCATTTAAGAGGGAAAAAAGTCTCTTTTTCTTCTCTCATAAAGATTTCAGAGTCTCATTTAAATAAGTCAATGGGAATTCCATGAGATTTGTTTGGGAAATAATGTGGTATTCTGGGTATAACACTCCTTTACTTCTTCAGTTTTCAAGTATTGCTATCTAAACTATATTTGTATGTGGCAAGATAGGTAATTAAGAGGAATCCAATAATCCAAATAATCTTTATAGCTAGGTATAGTTTTAAAAAAGACGGGAGAATTTAGAATTTCCTTGAACTTGCTCCAGGGAATTATTACACTGTTTAAACTGTTAGGTATTTTACTAAAATTTAGCAAGTTAATTCTGCAGATATTCAAGTAGTAGAGAGTTTACAAATATCAGGACTTAAAGGGCATACTCATTAGAAAGTATATCAGGATCTGAAGCCATATACTAAATTCTGCTTACTACAAGTTGAGTCAGTCATTTGTCTTTAAGGAATTTCTTCATAAAACTTTACATTTCTTCTTTTATGAATTATTAGATGGATGATGGGAAAAGCATACGGTATAAAGACCTCTATGCACTATTTGAGCAGATTTTGGAAAAGACCATGAGACTTGAGCAGCGTGATTGGAGTGAATCTCCGGTCAGAGTTTGGGTCAATACTTTTAAAGTGTTTTTAGATGAATATATGAATGAATTCAAGCCTTTGGATTGCATAACCACAAAGGTAAATATGGTATATTTTGATTTCTATAAGGATTCAGTTTTAAATATTTTCAGAGTCTGTTTGGGATATCTGGTATTTGAAAAGCAATTGTAGTAAGCATGTAAGCATGTAGTAAGCATTATAGGAAGCATGTGAGTCTAGTATTACTGCAAACTTTCCAAATACTGTTTTTTAAGCAAATTGATGAGAGTATGTTATCTGAACTTTTTGTAATGATACTTTCTTCAGTGAGTCAAAATATAATGGTTTGCCATCAAGATTATACTCTCCATTTTTATAGAGGTCAGTATGTTTTGAAAACATAGGTAAAAGGTGTAACTCTTATAATCAAGCTGGATCCATAAATTTCTCCTGAATTAGGTATTAGGAAATGTGTTTCTAGAAATTTATGTAACAGCTATAATTTTATGTAGTAGTGAATATTTGACATTTATTTTAAAACAGTTAAGACTATTAAACAGTAGCAGCAAAAGCTGGACAGATTGCTAATACAGTTTACTTTCAAGCATTATCACTTTTTTTTTAATACTTGCAGTTACTTGAAAACCTATTTGTTGTCTGCACTCCCCGTGCCAAATAAAGATTAAGTTTGCCTGAGTGCTTTTGTAATATACACTTTTGATAATGGTGGTTTTAGTATTAATGGGATTATAAGTCTCATTTTGTCATTTAAAAGTGTAACTAGGGAAGAGTGACATATATGTGAAGCATAAAGTTTCCAGAGTTTATTAAATGCTTTTGAGTAGCTTTTTACTTCAGGTTTTCTTTATATGCATTATCACATTTAATCTGAATATAGCATGAGGTTAATATTATTATTTTAAGGATAAAGAAAGTGGAATTTAAGGAATTTAATCAGCTTCATTAAGATTGATATTTTATATAATTCTTACTTTAGCTCTAATAAAATGAAATCCGTATTACACAAAATTATCAATGAGTTTCCTTTCAGTACCCAAGCTAAAATAATTAGGTATTTAACTATTACTAAGTATCAGGTATATTTTTAATCCTTTTATTATTTTCCATTTTATTTTCATTTATTCTACTTTATATAGATATATGTGGATATTAAATCATTTTCAAGTAAGATATAAATAAGTCCTTGAAAGTTCTTCTGTAACTAGATTAACGTCTCTATCTGATACAAAAGATGATTCTTACTAGGCTTATACTGCCTTTGTATATAATTTTTAAGTTCACTTTGTATTGTTTTATATATCATTATTAGGAAATGTCACATGTAAAAGAGATTTTCTATGTCCCAAATGATAACATTTTTTATTTAACTCTGGGATTCAGAGTTTTTGATAATCAACATATACATTGTGTTCTTTAAAAATTAATAATAATAAAATAAAATAGGACATGACTTCTGGACAGGACTGAGGTTTAAAAAGACAATCTGTTCCTTTTATGAGCTCTGTGTTTTTGATGAAACTTAACTGTTTTTTTTTTTTCATATTATCACTGGAACTGTAAACAGTTGCTCCTTTGGAGTAAAAGTAAGCTCCCCTCTTCTCTGATGAGCAAAACTCTTAGGATTTGCAAAGAAATAAGAAAGTAAGTTTATCTTTGTTATATCATAGTTTCTCTTTTTCTCTCCCACCAGGTGCCAAAAACAGAAAGAAAAAAAAGAAGGAAAAAAGAAACTGATTTAGTAAGTTATAATCTGTTGGGTTTTTTTGTTGTCTGTTAAAGTGTAATTTTCAGACTAACAGTCTGAAGAATACCTTTGACACAGTAGGTTTTGTGGATATAGTTAACATCAGGTTTATCTGATAATTTATGGTAATCATTTATGCCTTTACAAAATTTTGGATGAGAAATATTTCTTGAATTCTGTGACTTGCTATCAGTAGCAGTTTCCTAAAATGCCAGAAAACTGAAAAGTTTTATTCATAAAAGGTAAAAATACGACTCCATTTAAGGATGAAGGTATAGCTTTTTATGAGTTTTTTCTCCTCTCTAAAGAAAGTGAAACTATTTAGGATTTTGTAATTAAAATTACTTGTGATTGTGAAGTCATTTCCAAAAGTGTTGGGCATATCTTATTAATGTATGTATTACTGTATTGCATTGTTGTAATTACATTTCTGTTTTATGATCATCTTTGTAATTACAAGGATGAATTAAACTGTAGAGGAGCTCATAGTATACTAATAAAGATGATTATTATTATTAGATGTCATAGATATTATTAGATATCATAGATATTATAGTGAAAATGGTGCAAAAAGCTTTTTAAATCCAGGAAAGGAGAATGAAGGACTGTTTTACAAGAGATGTCTTTGCCAATTCTTGAAAAGTGAATAGTAGTTTAGATAGGCAATATATCTTTCTGGCAGGGAGAAAGAGCCATTCCAAAGACACATGAATGAAAAATCTGGCTTGTTGCTCCAGTAGGTGTGATGACTCAGGTGTTGGTTGTTTATAATGGGGGAAAGAGGATGATGTTGTAAAGGTAACTAGGAATCAGGACACTCTACCTTCAAGTTATATTTAATATCTGACCATTTCATGCTACCTTCACTGCTATTACCATAGTGTTATGTGATATATTCTCACAATTGTCTGCCTTCTTATACTCTTTCCCCTTTATATTTATATTCTTTATATTTATATTCTTATATTTATATTCCTCTTTATATTCTTTACTTTGTAGGTATATTATCTATTTAAAAATTAAAACCAAGCCATGTTCCTTCTTTACCAAGAACTTTCTACTTAAACCTTGTATCACTTAGACTAGAATACGAAGTTCTTAACATGTCTGCAAAATTTAACATGCTCTTGTACTCATTGCCTCTTGAAGTTTCATGTTTACCCATGTCCTCTCTGCTTTAGCTATATTTGATGCCTTTTACCTCCTCTTTCTTTTCCCATAGCCATTTTCCTTTCCTACTTTCCCCAGAAAATGGTAAGTTTTAGGGCCTACGGAACCTAGATTCACAACCCTGTCAAAGTCCTCACCATGCAAAAAATAGCAGCATTAGTTGGACTTCTCCAATCTCCTCCCATGTCCTACTGATTCAGCAAACCCAAATTAATCTCAGTACCTACCGAAGCCCGCAAATGTCAATCAGATGAAATGAAATGAAACTACAGTGCAACTCTTTAAGCTATTGCTACATATTAAAACTATTTAATTAAATATTAATTAAATACAAAAATTTAAAGTAGCAAAGTGGTCAGACAATACACAACACTGGTTTTAGGAATGTTTTTGAAAAAAAAGAAAGGAATGGTGGCCACATCCTCCAGCTCTCTCCTTTTAATAAAGTGTTCATATATGCTAAATCTCCATGAATGTGTGGCCTGTTGAGCTGGTGGGTGACTTTGGCCAGAGCTATGTGCCAACCAAGCCTATCTCAAAGTTAACAACTGGCAGAATCAGACTTTTGAATTTTTTAAAATAGATATATATTATTAATATATTAATATGTTTATATGTTATATATTATATATTATATATATAATTAATATATATTTCACATATTTGTGTTCCCCAGGGAACACCTACCACCTTCCCTCCCTGACCACTCCCTCTGTTCTCCCTGCTAACTCCCCTCGCCATTTGTGTACTTTAGTTTGGTTTTTAGCTTGTTTTGACTTCCTTCTGAATTTTTGCTTGTTTTTTCCTATATCCCATATATTAGTGAGACCATTTGGTTTCTGTCTTTTTCTTTCTATTTGTTTCTGCTAATGTGATTTCTTCTAGGTACATCCATGCTATCATAAATTCATCAAATTTGTCATTTTTAATTGATGAGTAATATTCCATTGTGTATATATACCACATCTTTTTCATCCATTCACCTGTCTTGGGACATGAGACTTTTGAATTTTTGCTCCATCTCACAATGTCTGAATTAGAAGATTGTTTTATGGGAGCAGAGGAAGAATAAAAAAAGTTAAGACCAATGGGGGAAAAAAGGAATGTTTTTGAGGACTTGACTCCAATGGCAAGGGAAACAAAAGCAAAAAAAAAACCCAAAAAACAAAAAACCTAATTCTAGAATGTTTCTTGTTAAACTTAGTAATAAATCAGGATTGTAAGTTCATCCTCCTGTCACTTATAAGCCTATTTCTCAGGTCATTTAGATCATTGCTAATAGCTTTTCCACTCTGGTGTTTTGTAGATATTTGCCTGTTGAAAAATTTCTGCCTTTTCATAGGGACAGATTCCTGAAAGTAGTATAGTGTATTAAGCCCTTAGCTGAGCTTACTTCTGTTCTCCAAAGGAGGATTTTCAAATTGAGAAGATTTAGGTAAGACTGAGTTTCAAAGTCCTAAAAAAGGAAAATGTTTCTATCACTGTAGACTTCTTTCTACCATAGATTTTTGTGAAGATTAAATGAGATTGTATATAAAAGAAAGAATAGGGAGGCTTATTATTAACAGGTACTGTTCACGCATGCTGTTCACTTTCAGGTTTACAAGAGTAGTCTTTTTCATCTAGAAAAGACAATATCTGAAGATAAAAATAAGCAAAGAATATAAAATTCATTTATTCAGCAACTATTACATTTCAGGGATTGTGATTAACATCAATCACAGAAAAAAAATGTTAAGCATGCATATTTATCCTTGTTAGTGATCAAGTTAAAATGAAAGTTAAGTGGTTTTCTACTTTGTTCAGCAGTGGGCAAACTTAAAATAAATTGCCTAATTTGGAAAGATATATAAATAAAGACTTCTTAAAACTTTTTAGAGAAGGCTCTTTGATAATGATATATTAAGAGTATTAAAAGCAAACAAAAAACCTGAACCAAGCAGTTCCATATCTAGAAATTTATCCAGTTAGGTATATCACATTTATTTGCACTGACATGTACAAGGCTCTTCCTTGAAGTTTGTGATAGCAAAAGACAGAAGACAATTCACATTCATAGGGAAATATTTAAACAAATTAGATGCAACCTTAGAATACTGCTTGCCATTAAAAAAATATATATAAGTAGAGCAAGAAACTATATAGAAGCTATTATTTGTACACCTCAAAATTTTTTTAAAAAAATTATATCTTTACTCATAGATACACATATAAAATACTTAAGTGTATACACAAGAACTGATATCAGTGATTATTTGTATAAAGAGGAACTAGCCGGGTAAGGTTCAGATATAAAAGACTTATTTTTCATTGTATTCTATTTTGTATTTTGATTCACTCAAAATTGAAGAATTTTTATTTATCCTAAAAAAAAAGTTTGTAGCACTGTATATTACTCAAAATTACAGGATTCCTATCTCTTCAGGTTTATGTTACAACACACGTATAACCAAGGCACCCATGGTCTTCTACCACATTCTGTTGTGCTCCATCTTTGCCTCTTCTCTCTACTCCTCACCCTCCAGTAGCCTCAGTTTTACAGTCAGACTTCAGGGTTTGTTTTTCATTTTGTGTTGTCTGAATGTTTGTTTCTCCATATTCCACACATGAATGAAACCGTCCGTGTTTCTTTTTCTCCTTCTGGCTTATTTTACTGAGAATAGAAAAAACTAATTTTTAATGAAAAATTCATCAGCGTTCTAGTAGAAGAAAATAATGTAAAAATATATGTACAATTTGCAGTTTTAGAGTTGAATGATATTTGTCAGATAAAATACCAGTATCTGGGAATATTTGAGAGATCACTGAGCACCTTATTTTAAACCTTGAAGGGATGAATCATGAGTTGACTTTTTTTTTTTAACTTAGCTGCTTATTTAGTTTCTTAAGGAAAAATAGCATTTTCCTATCATGTATTTTGATACCCTTAGTGTTACCTCAAGATTAGTTCTTCTATAATTATACAGTTCACTAATTTTTAGTATGCTTATATAGTTGCAACCAACACAGCTATCAGATTTTAGAACATTTTCATTGTCCCAAAAGAATTTTTTATACTGGATTGTAGTAACTGTCCTTTACCATCCCCAGCCCCAGACAAGTACCAATTTACTTTCTGATTCTATAGTTTTACATTTTGGGGACATTTCAGAGAAATAGAGTTATTTAATTGTGGTGGTTTGTGTATGATTTTTAAAAAAATATCTAGCAAAAATATTTTTTTAATCCTCACATCCAACACAAATATTTATATTGCTTAATTTTTTTAATGTAAAAAGATAATTATAATGCAAAATCTCCATTTTAGCCATTTCAAGTGTTCGATTAAGTGGCATTAATTGCATTTACAGTTTTGTGCAATCATGCTACTCTTTTTCCATTACCCAACAGAAACTCTGTGCCTAGTAAACAATAAGTACTCTTTACCAATTCCATAATATAATGTTTGGAGATTTATCCATATAGTGTATCAGTGGCTTGATTTTTTTTTAGTACTGAAATAGTATTCTCTCTTACAGAAATAGCACATTCTGTTCATCATTTAATATATATTTGGGTGTTTCCATATTTTGACTTTTATGAATGATGTTCATGTGATCCTTCATGTCTGGTTTTTTGTATGAACATATGTTTTCAGTTCTCAGGTAGAAACCTAAAGTGGAATTTTGGGTTATATAAACTCTGTTTAACATTTTGAGAAACTACCAAACTTTTTTTTCCCAGGTGACTTGTCATTTATAATTCTGCCTGCAATAAATATGTAAGGGTTCTGATTTTCCCGCATTCTCACCAACAATTGTTATTATCTATCACAGGCAACCATTTTAGTGGGTATGAAGTCTCATACTCTACTCTGATTGTGTTTCTAACTTGTATTTCCTTAATGACTAATGATTTTGAGTATATTTTTGTTTATTTACCTGTTAACTTTTTGTATTTTGATGAATTTTCTACTCAATATTTTATCCATTTTTAACTTAAGTTAGTTTACTGAGTTGTGGCAGTTTTTTATGTTTTCTGGATAGAAGTCCTTTATCAAGTTATATGTTTGCAAATTTTTTATATTATCTTTTTATATTCTTATTGGTACTTTGAATTTAAAAGTTGTAAATTTTAATGAAATATATAACAGGTCATCAATTTTTAAAGGTCTTAAAATTAAAAATAAAGGTTCTTAAATTAAAAATAAAAATTTGTGAACTTCTTTTAATTAAACCTGCTAATTCAGAGTCACATAAGACATCTTTTATATGCTTGTTTATTGTTTTCTGATTTTCATATAAATTTATCTCTACTAGATTATTAGCTTTCTGGAAGTAGGGGCCATATAGTTTACTTTTATTTCCCAGATCATCAAAATTCTGGAATAACTGCCCATTAAAGACTTTGATGGATTTCCATTGACTGAGCATTTTCGGGGGCAGCCTTTACTATATTGGCTTTAACAGTAATAGCTTTGTTTTCTCATTCAGGTGGAAGAGCACAATGGTCACATCTTTAAGGCTACCCAATATAGCATCCCTACATATTGTGAGTACTGTTCTTCTTTGATATGGATAATGGACCGAGCCTCAGTTTGCAAATGTAAGTATGAGAGTCCTTTTTAAATTAATCACTGACATTACTATTTCCCTGTAGTTTCTAATATCTTCTTTAACATAAAGGAGTAATTCACACTCTTATGAATTATTCTTTATCTAATTCTGTATCTAGCCCCATCTCTCACTATGCTATCATTTACTTTCTGTGACCAAATAAGATATTATGCTGAATTTTGATTAGTTTAGTTTGTTACTGTATTGAAATGCTCTTCTCCCTAGATACCACTGTGCTTACTGTTTCAATTAATTCATGTATTCACAAGGTATTACCTCTTAGAGAACTCACCTACTTTCCTATCTAAGATGCCACCCTATCCCTCAATTCTCTGTCCCTTTAATAGTTTTCATAGCAGTTATTATCATCATCCTAGATTATATTATTTTCATTTGATTTCTTGTTAGTATATCCCTATTGAATATATGTTCTATAAGGTTAAAAACTTAACCCCTTTCTTCAGCATCTAAAACAGTTTTACATATTGTAAGTTTCAATAAATATTGTTGAGTAGATGGATGAGTTAATTAATGAATAGATCCTTAGATTATAACCAAGAAGGTACTTTTTCCTATTGTAAATCTAAGAATGTGAGTAGAGATTTTGTTGTAGGTGAACTTGATTCTGGCTTACAGTAGATCTGTAGCTTCCACTCCATTCCAAACATCTACTCTGCATGCAATAATTCTACATGGCTATGTTTACTGATGCACCAGAATTGAATAGAAAGGCTTGATGTTCAGTGTATTAACATGGGTAAATGTCACTTTCACCATAACAAAATCAACACTATTCCTGGGTATTTTCACAGTTTAGCAGTGTTTTTCCTTGTTTATTATTGGTCTAAAAATTTATAGTGAAAGCAAAAGTAGCAAATACACTGGCATGTTTAATGTTGGTCTGATTACCGTAAATTTGTTAGCATTTTCTTTGTAAGTTGAAACTTAAAGTTTGAATAGTCTACTTTTTAATGACTTGAATACACTTGATTTCTTTTCCTGATAGAATTAGGTAACTTTCTTTGTGATCATACTTGTGGTTTTACCAGTAAAATAATATGACCTCTCCTACTTGGGAAGAACATTTAAGTGTTGGTATACAAGAGCCAGAGCTGTTATAATATAATCACATATACCAAGTATGTTCTCAGTATCTCTCAATGTGCCTCTTATCAACAACCAGTTGCCTAGCCACCCTGTTATCTTCCTGCTCCAGGAAATTATTTCTGGTCTGAACCTTTTCTTTATATCATCCCTCCCCCCACCCCCCCAACTACAACAGATACTCCTTGTGTTCTGGTTACTCTGTTCTAGACCTTCTGATGTTATAAATAATTCCTTTCATAGATCTTAATATGCTACTCAATTTGTTTTTATTTCAGTAAGTTTATTAGCATTAAAGCCTTACCCACTGGGATGGCACTTAATAGGCATTTTTGATGTTTCAGCAAATTATAGAAGTTATATTAAGGAACGTGAACACTGATTTGTGAGCCAAACTACATAAATAGACATTCTCCTTGAGTATGACAGGTGCAGGAGGAGGGATGGGAAGTCTTGAAAGAATAAAAAACTTTTTCATAAATAGTGGTTAGAAATTTTAGGCATATATTTCAACTTCAATTTTGCAAATAGAATGTTTCTTAATATTTTATTCCAATGCTATACAAAATATGTGTATATCTGTGTATGCATTGTATCAGTCTCATATTTAAATAAAATAAAAATTTATGTCCAAAATAAAGTTGTAAACTTGTTGTTTAATTCATATGCAAACTTCTAAAAATACTGAGTTCTTAACCTGTTTTTCAGTATGCAAGTATGCTTGCCATAAGAAGTGCTGTCTGAAAACCACAGTCAAATGCTCTAAAAAGGTAAGAAGTTGTCCTCTGTGTGTAATAAATAACAAATCTGTTAGTTTTTTTGTGCCTCATGGGAGGATATCAGGGATATCTTTGATATCTTGATGGATTAGAGCAGTGGTTTTCAAACTTTTGATCACAAATTGCAGTAATAAATAGATTTTATGTTATCATGCAGCAAACACACAGAGGGATATACATATACATATATACATACATACATACATACATAAATACATAAAAATTGAAATGATTCCTGGGGAACTGTATTTACCCTTAGTATATGGGAGCTACTAAAATGATTTTACAAAAAAGATTGTAATAGGACACTGCTTTTAAAGGTTTCCTATTTCTTCAAACACTCATAAGCCTTCCTAGGAACTGTCTTGAAAGTGGTAAAGTGTAATTAAAGAATTCTTATTTGAATAACAAAATTCACCCCTATGGTCAGTGTTTTTACACATTTCTATTTGACAAGAGATTTAGAAGATGTGTGGAACATGTACTGGTACTTTGTATCTCAAAGAAGTCATTTTTGAAAGATTTCAAACTTCTCATTGATATATAACCACTTTTTTTCCCTTCTTAGTCATGTACTTAAAATTGCAACAGTACTGTACAAATCTAAATGTGTGAGTATTGTTTGTCACCTGTGGATAGAATTAGTATCTGTTTCAAATTAGTAGAGAGTCATGGTAAAATTCAAAGAGAAATTTTACTAAGGAATTAAAATATAATGAAAGTGAAATATTTCCTTCCAGCTAAGATGGAGTGGGTTGTGACAAACTAAAACTCCTGCTGAGAACAACTAAAAAAATATTGCCAAGCATCAGAGAACTGCCTAGATGTTCAGTATCTTCTAGCCACTGATGTATCACTGTCAGCACAGACTATTCTATTTTTTTTAATATTTTTTTTATTTATATATTTCAGTCCCTGGGGGTCACCCACCACCTCCCCTTCCCACCCGCTCCAGCTGGTCCCCATTCTCCCCTTGTGCAGTTTCATTTGGTTGACCATATATTAGTGAAACCATTTGGTTTCTGTCCCTTTCTATCTGACTCGTTTCTGCTAGAATGATTTCTTCTAGGTACATCCAGGTTTCCATAAATTCATCAAATTTG
>PVHY01015500.1:0-35873 GCA_004024945.1 Uropsilus gracilis
GACTTCATAACAACATGGATGCATTTAGAAGAAATCATATTAGCAGAAACAAGCCATAAAGAAAAAGGCAGAAACCAAATGGTCTCACTAATGTAAGGGATATAGGGAAAAAAATAAATAAATAAAAAATAAAAGCCTTGAGGAAAGTCAAAACAAGCTAAGCACCAAAATGAAATGCACAACTATGAACAGGAGGGAAGGGGGGAAGGGAGGGGAGGGGGGGGCAAACCCTTGAGATTACAAAGTTGTGAAATTTATATATAAATAAAAAAAATTTGTTTCATTCAAATTCCTTCATGGGTCGGCCTTCAGGGTTACTTACATCATTTTCAGACACAATGCTCCTGAATTGAAACAGACTACAAAGGAGTTGTTTATATCTTAGTTAACTTTTCTCTACTTAGATTTATATGGATGAAATACACAATGTTGTAAACTTCATCAAATAGCATAGGATTTAATTCCATCTCACCTCCAGCTCTTAAGTAATTCAATTTCATGCTGGTTTAGTCCTTTCAGGCCATCAGGCAGTGTTTTCAGTGAGTAACCTCCAGAATTCAGACTCCAAAGGGTGCGGTATATCTGTGACTTCTCTGTACTTTGATGATCATAGATGAAATCTGTCTATATATTACACTTCATGGAGTAGAAAGGATATAAGTCCATATCAGCCACATCTCTTAAGTCATGATTTTGCACCCTTGTTATTAACCCTTTTTTCATTCAAATTCCTGTTTATTTAGGCCTTTCATGAAAACAGGCATGTTTTCAGTGAGAAACCTATTGATTTCAATCAGACTCCAAAGGGTGCAGTATATATCTTTTTATGACTTCCCTGTACTTTGACGATTATAGATGAAATCTCTATGTTTTACACTTCATGGAGTGGAAAACATATAAATACATATCATCTCCAGCTTTTATGTCAAGAGTTCTTTCACTTGTTATTAACCCTTTTTTCATTCAAATTCCTGTGGATTTCGGCTTAAGGCAAATTGCAAGCCTTTTCAGCAAGAATGCTCCTGATTCCAAATAGATTACATAGGAGTATTTTATATATTACTGTACTTTTCTATACCTTTGATGATTAGAATTGAAGTCTCTCTTTATTGTACACTTCAAAGAGTAGAATTGGATACAAGTCCATTATACCCCCAGGACTTAAGACTTGCTTTATAGCACTTGTTTTGCTTTTTTCGTTGCAATTCCTGCGAATTTCGGTCTTTCAGGCCAACTGGCATTGCTTTCAGCGAGAACATCCTGAATTCAGTCCGACTCCAAAGGGGGCAGTGTATATCTTTCTGTGACGCTCTGTAATTTGATGATCATTAATGAAATCTCTCTATATTGTACACTTCTTGGACTAGAATTGCTATAAGTCCAACACAACCCCAGATCTTAAGACATGATTTATAGCATTTTATTATCCGTTTTTTCATTGTAATTCCTGAGGATTTAGGTCATTCAGGCCAAATGGCATTGTTTTTAGCGAAAACCTACTGATTTCATTCCAACTCCAAAATGTGCAGAGTATATCTTTCTGTAAATTCTCTGTACTTTGATGTTTATAGATGAACTCTAAATATTACACTTCATGGAGTCGAATAGGATATAGTCCATATCACCTCCAGTTTTTAAGTCATGTTTTCAAGCACTTATTATTAACCATTGTTTCTTTCAAATTCCTGCATGGGTCAGCCTTGAGAGTGAATTCCAGCATTTTCAGCGAGAATGCTCCTGAATTGAAACAGACCACAAAGGAGCTCTTTATATCTTACTTAACTTTTCTCTACTTAGATGTATTGGATGTAATTTCCCGATATTGTACACTTCATCAAAGAGCATAGGATAAAAGTGCATCTCACCTCCACCTCTTAAGTCATGAATTCTCGCACTTGTTATTAACCTTTTTTTTCAGTCAAATTCCTGCTGATTTAGGCAGTTCAGGCAAACTGGCAGTGTTTTCAGTGAAAAACCGCCTTAATTCAATCAGACTCCAAAGGGTGCAGTATAAATCTTTCTGTGACTTCTCTGTACTTTGATGATCATAGATGAAATCACTCTATGTTTTACACTTCATGGAGCAGAAAAGAATATAAGTCCATAACACCCACAGCTCTTAAGTCATGATCTCTTGCACTTGTTATTAACCCTTTTTTTCAAATTCCTGGTGATTTAGGCCTTTCAGGCAAACTGGCGGTGTTTTGACAGAGAAGCCTCATGAATTCAATCAGACTCCAAAGGGTGCAGTATATATATATATATTTAAGAATTCTCTGTACTTTGATGATCATAGATGTAATCTCTCTATGTTTTACACTTCATGGAGTAGAAAGGTATATAAGTCCATATAACCTACTGCTCTTAAGTCATGATTTCTCGCACTTGTTCCTAATCATTTTTTCATTCAATATCCTGCATGGGTTGGCCTTGAGGGTGAATTTCCAGCATTTTCAGACACATAGCTCCTGAATTGAAACAGACTACAAAGGAGCTGTTACTATCTTACTTAACTTTTCTCTTCTTAGATGTATATGGATGAAATTTTCCAATTTTTTACACTTCATCGAACAGCATAGGATATATGTCCATCTCATCTCCAGTTCTTAATTCATGATTTCTCCCATTTGTTATTAACCCTTTTTTCATTAAAATTTCTGCTGATTTAGGCCTTTCATGCTAACAGGCAGTGTTTTCAGCTAGAAACCTCCTGAATTCAATCAGACTCCAAAGAATGCTGTGTATATCTTTCTGTAATTTCCCTTTACTTTGATGTTTATAGTTGAAATCTCTCTCTGTTTTCCACTTCATTTAGTGGAATTGCATATAAGTCCATACACCGCTAGCTATCAAGTTCAGACTTGTGGCACTTGTTATTTTCACTTGTTTCTTTCATTTCCTGTGGATATCGGCTTTTAAGGCAAATTGCCAGCGTTTCAGCGAGAATGCTCCTGATTCCAAACAGATTCCAACCATTTATCCAGTTGTTATAACTATTTTCATTGCCATTCCTGAGGATTTCGGTTTTTCAGTCTAATGGCATTGTTTTCAGCAAGAACCTCCTGAATTCAGTCCAACTCCAAAGGGTGCAGTGTATATTTTTGGTAACTTCCTGTTCTTTGATGTTTATAGATTAACTCTCTAAGTATTACACTTCATGGAGTAGAATAGGATATAACTCCATATCACCTCAGGTTTTAAGTCATATTTTCTAGAACTTGCTATTAACCATTGTTTCATTCAAATTACTGCATGGTTGGCCTTGACGGTGAACTTCTAGCATTTTCAGCCAGATTTTTCCTTATTTGAAACACTATAAAGGAGCTGTTTATATCTTACTTAACTTTTATACTTAACGTTGATGTATAGGAATGAAATTTCCCTATGGTGTACACTTAATCGAATTGCATAGGATATAAATCCATCTCACCCACAATTCTTAAGTCATGATTTCTCACACTTGTTATGAACCTTTTTTTCGTTGAAATTCATGCATGGGTTGGTCGTAAAATTGAACTTCCAGCATTTTCAGCCACAATGCTCATGAATTGAAACAAAATACAAAGGAGCTGTTCATATCTTACTTAACTTTTCTCTACTTAAATGTATAGTAATGAAATGTCCATGTGTTGTACACTTCATCGAATAGCAAAGGATAAATGTGCATCTCACCTCCAGCTCTTAACTCATGAATTCTCACACTTGTTATTGACCCTTTTTTCAGTCAACTTCATAGATGAAATCACTCTATGTTTTACACTTCATGGAGTAGGAAAGGATAAAAGTCAATAACAACCACAGCTCTTAGTCATGATTTCTCACACTTGTTGTTAACATTTGTTTATTCAAATTCCTGGATGATTGGACTTGAGGGTGAACTTCCAGCATTTTCAGCCACAATGCACCTGAACTGAAACACACTACAAAGGAGCTCTTTATATCTTACTTAACTTTTCTCTACTAGATGTATAGGAAAGAAATTTCTCTATGTTGTACACTTCATCAAATAGCATAGGATATAATCCATCTGACCTCCATTTCTTATTCATGAGTTCTCCCACTTGGTTTTAACCCTTCTTTCATTCAAATTCCTGCTGATTTGGGCCTTTCAGGCCAACAGGCAGTGTTTTCAGCGAGACACCTCCTGAATTCAATCAGACTCCAAAGGGTGCTGTATAAATCTTTCTGGCACTTGTTATTAACCCTTGTTTCATTCAAATTCCTGAGGATTTCGCTTTTAAGGTGAATTGCCAGTGTTTTCAGCAAGAATACTCTTACATCTTACTATAACTTCTCTGTACCTTTGATGATTTGAGATGAAACCTCTCTATATGGTACACTTCATGGAGTAGAATTGGATATTAGTTCATCGCACCACCAGGTCTTAGCACATGATTTATAACACTTGGTATTATCACTTTTTTCATTGTAATTCCTGCGGATTTGGTCTTTCAGGTAAACTGTTATAATTTTCCATGAGAACCTCCGGAATTCAGTCCGACACCAAAGGGTGAATGTATATCTTTCTGTAACTTCTCTGTACTGTGATATTTATAGATGAACTCTCTAATTATTACACTTCTTGGAGTAGAATAGGATATAAGTCCAAATCACCTCCAGCTTAACTCATGATTTCTAGCACTTGTTATTAACCATTGTTTCATTCAAATTCCTGCATGTGTCAGTCATTAGGGTGAACTTCAAGCATTTTCAGCCAGAATACTCCTGAATTGAAACAGACAAAAAGGAGTTATTATTATCTTACTTAACTTTTCTCTACTTAGATGTATAGGGATGCAATTTCCCTATATGTACACTTCATTGAATAGCATAGGATATAAATCCATCTCACCACCGCTCTTAATTCATTATTTCTAGACTTGTATTAACCCTTGTTTCATTCAAATTCCTGCATGTGTTGGCCTAGGGTAAACTTCCAGCTTTTTCACCAGAATGCTCCTGAATCCAAACAGACTACAAAGGAACTTTTTATATCTTACTTAACTTTTCTGTACTTAGATGTTTACAGATGAAATTTCCCTGTATTGTACACTTCATAGATAGAATAGGATGTAAGTCCATACACCTTCAGCTTCTAAGTCATACTACAGCACTTATTATAAACCTTTGTTTTTTTCAAATTCCTGATCTTTTGGTTCTTAAGGTGAACTGCCAGATTGTCAGCTTTAATGCTCCTGATTCCAAACAGATTCCATGGGAGCAGTCTATATCTTAGTGTAACTTCTCTGTAATTTGATGTTTTGTGATCAAATCTCTCTATGTTGTACACTTTTTGGAGTACATTAGCATATCCATCTCACCTCCAGCTTAAGTCAGGATTTAGTACTTGTTATTAACCATTGTTTCATTCAAATTCCTGCGGACTTTGCCTTTTAGGTGAATTGTGAGTGTTTTCAGTGAGAATGCTCCTGAATACAAACATCTCAAAAGGAGCTGTTTATAACTTACTTAACATTTCTGTACATAGATGTTTAGGAGAGAAATTTTTCTATGTGGCACACTTATTGGAATAGAAGTAGGATATAAATCCATCTCACTTCCTGCTTCCAAGTCATACATTCTAACTCTTGTTATTAACCTTTGTTTCATACAAAATCCTGCGGATATTGAATTTTAAGGCGAATTGCTAGTGTTTTCAGCGAGAATGCTCCTCAATTCAAGCAGACTCAAAGGAGCTGTTTTTACCTTAGTTAACTTTTCTGTACTTAGATGTTTACGATGAAATAACCCCTATGTTTTAACGTCATGAAATAGGATATAAGTCCATCTCACCTTCAGCTTCTATGTCATACATTCTAGTACTTGTTCTTAAACCTTGTTTCATTCAAATTCCTCTGGATTTCGGCCCTTAAGGAGAACTGCCAGAGTTGTCAGCAAGAATGTTCCCTATTCCAAACAGATTCCAAAGGACCAGTTTATATCTTACTGTAACTTCTCTGTACTTGATATTTAGTGAGGAAATCTCTCTAAGTTGTTCACTCATGGAGTACAATAGGATGAGTCCATCTCACCTCTGGCCTGAGTCATGATTTTGGCACTAGGTATTAACCATAGTTTCATTCAAAATCCTGCAGATTTAGGTATTCAGGCAAACTGGCCGTGTTTTCATTGAGACCACTGTTGAATCCATTCAGAATCCAAAGTGTGCAGTTTATATCTTATTGTAACTTCTGTATTTTGATGTTTAGAAATGAAATCTCTCTATATTGTACACTTCAGGGAATAGAATAGGTAATAAGTCCATCTCACCCCGAGGTCTTAAGACATGACTTATAGCACTTGTTATTTTCTCTTTTTTCATTCCAATACCTGCGGGTTTCACCATTAGGTGAATTGCCAGCTTTTTAGGGAGAACTCTCCTGCATCCAAAAGACCCAAAATGAGCCGTGTATATCTTATTTAATATTTCTATACTGAGGTGTTTATGGATGAAAAATTCCTATGCTGTACATTTCATGGAGTAGAATACGATATAAATCCATCTCACCACCACCTTCTAAGTCATACATTCTAGCACTTGATATTAACCATCGTTCATTAAATTCCTGTGGATTTCAGCCCATAAGTCCATCTCACCTCCACTTCTATGTCATACATTCTAGCACTTGTTATTAAACCTTGTTTCATACAAATTCCTCCTGATTTCTGCCCTTAAGAAGAACTGCCAGATTTTTCAGCAAGAATGCTCCTGATTCCAAAGTAGCAATTTATATCTTACTGTAACTTCTTTGTATTTGACATTTAGAGATGAAATCTCTCTATGTTGTACATTTCATGCAGTAGAATAGGGATAATTCCATATCACCACCAGCTTCTAAGTCTAAAATTCTAGCACTAATTATTAACCATTGTTTCATTCAAATTCCTGCAGATTTCGGCCCTTAAGGCGAACTGCTATAGTTGTCAGAGAGAACTCTCCTGATTCCAAACAGATTCCAAAGGAGCAGATTATATCTTACTGTAACTACTCTGTACTTTTATGTTTAGAGAAATTCTCTCAATGTACACTTCATCAAATAGCATAGGATATAGTCCATCTGACCTCCATATCATTATGATTTCTCCCACTTGGTATTAACCCTTCTTTCATTCATTCCTGCTGATTTGGGCCTTTCAGGCCAACAGGCAGTGTTTTCAGCTAGAACCTCCTGATTCAATCACACTCCAAATAGTGCAGTATATATCTTTCTGGATCTTCCCTGTACTTTAATGTTTATACATGAAATCTCTGTTTTACACTCATGGAGAGAAATAGCATATAAGTCCATATCACCTCCAGCTATTAAGTCAAGAGTTCTGGCACTTGTTATTAACCCTTGTTTCATTCAAATTCCTGCGGATTTCAGCTTTTATGGGGAATTGCCAGCATTTTCAGTGAGAGTGCTCCTGATTCCAAACAGATTCAAAAAGAACTGTTTTTAACTGTTCTTTTTCTGTAACCTCTCTGTACTTTTGATGATTAGAGATGAATTCTCTATATATTATACACATCATGGAGTAGAATTGGATTTAAGTCCATCACACCCCCAATTCTTAAGACATCATTTATAGCACTTGTTATTATCACTTTTTTCATTGCATTTTCTGCCAATATTGGTCTTTCAGGCCAACTCTCAATGCTTTCAGTGAGAACCTCCTGAATTCAGTCCGACTCCAAAGGGTACAGTGTATTTATTTCTGTAACTTCTCTGTACTTTGGTGTTTACATGAACTCTCTAAGTATTACAGTTAATGCAGTAGAATAGGATATAAGTCCATATCCACTCCAGCTTTTAAGTCATGATTTCTAGCACTTGTTTTTAACCATTGTTTCATTCAAATTCCTGAATGGGTCGGCCTTAAGGTGAACTTACAGCATTTTCATCCAGAATGCTCCTGAATTGAAACAGACTACAAAGGAGCTGTTTATATCTACTTATCTTTTCTCTACTAAGATGTATAGGGATGAAATTTCCCTATGTTGTACACTTCATTGAATAGCATAGATATAAGTCCATCTCACCTCCAGTTCTTAAGTGATGATTTCTCAGCCTTGGTTTTAACACTTTTTTCTTGTAAATTTCTGCGGATTTAGCCTTTCAGGCCAACTGGCAGTGATTTCAGCCAGAAACCTCCTCATCAAACAGACTCCAAAGGGTGCAGAATATATTTTCTGTAACTTCCCTCTTCTTCGATGTTTATAGATGAAATCTGACTGTGTTTTTCCTTCATGGAGTGGAATAGCATATAAGTCCATATCACCCACAGCTATAAAGTCAACAGTTCTGGCACTTGTTTCATTCAAATTCCTGCGAATTTCTGCTTTTAAGGTGAATGCCAGCATTTTCAGCAAGTATGTTCTTGATTCCAAACAGATTCCAAAGGAGTAGTTTATATCTCACTGTAACTACTCTTACAGTGTAAGATGATTGATGATTAGAGATGAAATCTCCATATTGTACACTTCTTGGAGTAGAATTGGATATTTGGCCTTTGCACCCCCAGGTCTTAAGACTGATTTATAGCACTTGTCATTAATCCCTTTTTCACTGCAATTCCTGTGGATATCGGTCTTTCATGCCAACTGAAATTGTTTCAGTGAGTACCTCCTGAATTCTGACCACTCCAAAGGGTGCAGTGTATATCTTTCTGTAACTTCTGTGTATTTGATATTTATAGGTGAATTCTCTAAGTATTTCACATCATGGAGTAGAATAGAATATAAGACCATATCACCTCCAGATTTTAAGTTGTGTTTTCTAGCAGTTGTTACTAACCATTGCCATCAACCTGCATGGGTCGGGCTTACGGGTGAAATCTAAACAATTTCAGCCAGAATCCTCCTGAATTGAAACAGCTACAAAGGAGCTGTTTATATCTTACTTAACTTTTCTCTACTAAGATGTATAGAGATGAAATTTCCCTGTGTTGTACAATTCATCGAATAGCATAGGATATAATCCATTAACCTCCAGCTCTTAAGTCATGATTTCTCCCACTTGTTATAACCATTTTTTGTTCAAATTCTCACTGATTTAGGACTCACAGGACAACTGGCAGTGTTTTTTTCGAGAAACCTCCTGAATTCATCAGATTCCAAAGGGTGCGGTATATATCGTTCTGTGACTTCTCTTTACTTTGATGATCATAGATGAAATCTCACACTGTTTTACAATCTGGACTAGAAAAGCGTATAACCTATATCACCCACAGCTCTTAATCATGATTTCTCCCACTTGTTATTAATCCTATTTTCATTCAAATTCCTGTTTATTTAGGCCTTGAAGGCCAAAGGGCAGTGTTTTCCACAAGAAGTCTCCTGTATTCAATCAGAATCCAAAGTGTGCAGTATTTATCTTTCTGTGATTCCCTTTACTTTGATGATTATAGATGAAATCTCTCTATGTTTTATACTTCCTGGAGTAGAAATGGGTATAAGTCTATATCACCCACAGCTCTTAAGTTATGATTTCTCACCCTTGTTAATAACCGTTTTTCATTCAAATTCCTTCTGATTTTGGACTTTCAGGCCAATATGCAGTGTTTTCAGAGAGAAACCTCCTTAATTCAATCAGACTCCAAAAGTGCAGAGTATATTTTCTGTAACTTCCCTGTTCTTTGATGTTTATAGATGAAATCTCTCTGTGATTTACCTTGTTGGAGTGGTAATGTCCATATCACCTCCAGTTATAAAATCAAGAGTTTTGGCACTTGTTTTTAACCCTTTTTTCATTCAAATTCCTGTGGATTTTGGCTTTTTAGGCGAATTGCCAGCATTTTCAATGACTACGCTCCTGATTGCAAACAGATTCCAAAGGATTAGTTTAAATCTCACTGTAACTACTCTGTACGTTTGATGATTAGAAATGAAATCTTGCTATATTGTACACTTCTTGGAGCAGAATTGGATATTTGTCCTTCATTCCCCCAGGCCTTAAGACTAATTTATAGCACTTGTTATTAACCCCTTTTTAATTGAAATCCTGAGGATATGGTCTTTCAAGCCCACTGAAATTGTTTTCAGTGAGTACCTCCTGAATTCTAACCGACTCCAGAGGGTGCAGTGTATATCTTTCTGTAACTTCTCTTTATTTGATATTTATAGTTGAACTCTCTAAATATTACAGATCATGGAGTAGAATAGCATATAAGACCATATCACCTCCAGTTTTTAAGTTGTGATTTCTAACACTTGTTACTAACCAATGTTTCATTCAAAAACCTGCATGGGTCGGGTCTTGGGAGTGAAATCTAAGCATTTTCAACCAGAATCCTCCTGAATTGAAACAGCCTACAATATAGCTGTTTATATCTTACCTAACTTTTCTCTACTAAGATGTATAGGGATGAAATTTCCCTGTGTTGTACAATTCATCGAATAGCATAGGATATAATCCATGTTACATACAGCTCTGAAGTCATGATTTCTCCCACTTGATATAACCATTTTTTCATTTAAATTCCTACTGATTTAGTACTCTCAGGACAACTGGCAGTTTTTTTTTTTTCGAGAAACCCCCTGAATTCATCAGATTCCAAAGGGAGCAGTATATATCTTTCTGTGACTTCTATTTACATTGATGATCATAGATGAAATCTCACTATGTTTTACTCTTCTGGACTAGAAATGGATATAAACCTATACTACCCACAGCTCTTAATCATGATATTTCCCACTTGTTATTAAACCTATTTTCATTCAAATTCCTGCTTATTTAGGCCTTTCAGTCCAAAGGGCAGTGTTTTCCATTTGAAGTCTCCTGAATTCAATCAGAATCCAAAGTGTGCAGAATATATCTTTCTGTGATTCCCTGTACTGATGATCAGATGAAATCTCTCTATGTTTTACACTTCATGGAGTAGAAAAGGATATAAGTCAATATCACCCACAGCTCTTAAGTCATGATTTCTCGCACTTGTTTTTAACCTTTTTTTCATTCAAATTCCTGCTGATTTAGGCCTTTGAGGCCAAAGGCAGTGTTTTCAGTGGGGAACCTCCTGAATTCAATCAACTCCAAAGGGTGCAGTATATATCTTTCTGGATCTTCCCTGTTCTTTGATGTTTATAGATTAAATCTCTCTATGTTTTACACTTCATGGAGAAGAATAGCATAAAATTACATATCGCTTCCAGCTATTAAGTCAAGAGTTCTGGCACTTGCTATTAACCCTTGTTTCATTCCTGTGGATTACAGCTTTAATGGCAAATTGCCAGCGTTTTCAGCGAGAATGCTCCTGATATCAAACTGAATCGAAAAGAGCTATTTATATCTTTCTGTAACCTCTTGGTACATTTGATGATTAGAGATGAATTCTCTATATAACATACACTTCATTAAGTAGAATTGGATATATGTCCATCACACCCCTAGGTCTTAAGACATGATATATATAGCCCTTATTATTATCTCTTTTTTCATTGCAATTCCTTCGGATTTCGGTCTCAGGCCACTAGCATTGCTTTCAACGAGAACCTCCTGAATTCAGTCCGACTTCAAAGGGTACAGATTATATCTTTCTGTAACTTCTCTGTGCTTTGATGTTTATAGATGAACTCTCTAAGTATTACAGTTCATGGAGTAGATAGGATATAATTCCATAACACTTCCAGCTTTTAAGTCCTGATTTCTATCATGTGTTACTAATCATTGTTAAATTAAAATTCTTGCATGGGTCGACCTTAGGGTGAAATTCCAGCATTTTCAGCCAGAAAAATACCTGAATTGAAACAGACTTCAGAGGAGCTGTTTATATATTACTTTCTCTACGTAGATGTGTGGGTATGAAATTTCCCTATATTGTATAGTTCATTGAATAACAGGATATAATCCATCTCACCTCCAGCTGTTAAGTCATGATTTCTCACACTTGTTATTAACCCTTTTTTCATTCAAATTCCTGCATTTTAGGCCTTTCAGGCCAACTGGCAAGTTTTCAGTGAGAAACCTGAATTGAATCAGACCCCAAAGGGTGCAGTATATATCTTTCTGTGAGTTCTCTGTACTTTGATGATCATAGATGAATTCTCTCTATGTTTTACACTTCATGGAGTAGAAAAGGATATAAGTCCATAACACCCACAGCTCTTAAGTCATGATTTCTCTCCCTTGTTATTATCCATTTTATCAGGCCAACTGGCAGTTTTTCCAGCAAGAAACCTCCTGAATTCAATCAGACTCAAAGGGTGCATCATAAATCTTTCTGTGACTTCTCTGTACTTTGATGATCATAGATGTAATCTCTCTATGTTTTACACTTCATGAGTAGAAAAGGATATAAGTCCATATCACCTACAGCTCTTAAGTCATGATTTCTCTCACTTGCTATTAACCTTTATTTCATTTAAATTCCTGCTTGGATCAGCCTTGAGGTTGATCTTCACACATTTTCAGCCACAATACTCCTGAATTGAAACAGACTACAAAGGAGCTGTTTATATCTTACTTAACTTTTCTCTACTTAGATATATAGGGATGAAATTTCCTTATGTTTTACACTTTATCGAATAGCATAGGATACAAGTCCATCTCACCTCCAGCTTTAAGTCATGATTTCTCCCACATACTTCAACCCTATTTTCATTCAAATTCCTGCTGATTTAATCTTTCAGGACAACTGAATTCAGGACAAAAGAATTCAGTTTCCAACTGAATTCTTCTGAATTCACTCAGACTGCAAATGGTGCAGTATAAATCTTTCTGTGACTTCTCAGTACTTTGATGATCATAGATATAATCTCTCTCTGTTTTACACTTCATGTAGTAGAAAAGTATATAAGTCCACATCACCCACAGCTCTTAAGTCATGATTTCTCCCACTTGCTATTAACCCTTTTTCATTCATTCCTGCTGATTTAGGCATTTCAGGCCAACAGTGTTCTCCGCGATAAACTTGCTGACTTCTATCAGACTCCAAAGGTTGCAGTATATATCTTTCTGAAATTTCCCTGTACTGTGATGTTTATAGCTGAAATTTCTCTATGTTTTACCCTTCATGGAGTGTAATACCATCAAGTCCATACAACCTCCAGCTCTCAAGTCAAGTGTTGTGTCACTTTTTATTAGCCCTCGTTTCATTCAAATTCCTGTGGATTTCGGCTTTTAATGCGAATTGCCAGACTTTTCAGCCAGATTACACTTGATTCCAAATGATTCCAAAGGAGCAGTTTATATATTCTTGTAACTACTCTGTATTTTGAGATTAGAGATGAAATCTCTCTAGATTGTACAATTCATGGAGTAGAACTGTACTTAGTCCACCATACCCCATGGTCTTTGGACATGATTTGTAGCACTTGTTATTATCCCTTTTTTCATTGCAATTCCTGCTGATTTCATCTTTCAGCCAACTGGCATTGCTTTCAGTGAGAACCTCCTGACTTCAGTCCAATCCAAAGGTTGCAGTGTATATCTTTGTGTAACTTCTCTGTACTTTGATATTTATTAATGAACTCTATATGTATTACACTTCATGGAGTACAATAGGATATATCCATTTCACCTCCTGCTTTTAATTCATGATTTCTAGCACTTGTGATTAACCATTGTTTCATTCAAACTCAGCATGGGTGAACCTTGATGGTGAACTTAAAGCATTTTCAACCAGTATGCTCTTGAATTGAAACAGACTATACAAGAGCTGTTTATATCTTAACTTTACTTAGATGTATAGGGATGAAATTTTCCTATGTTGTATACTTCATTGAAGCTTGGGATATAAGTCCATCTAACCTACAGCTCTTAAGTCATAAATTCTGGCACTTGTTATTAAAATTTTTTTATTCAATATCCTTTGATTTAGACTTTTCAGGCCAGCTAGCGGTGTTTTCAGCATGAAACCTCTGAAATTCAACCAGACTACAAAGGGTGCAGTATATATCTTTCTGTGACTTCTCTGTACTTTGATGATCATAGATGAAATCTCTCTATGTTTTACCCTTCATGGAGTAGTATAACGATATAAGTCCATTTCACCCAAAGCTCTTAAGTCTTGATTTTTCACACATGTTGTTAACCTTTGTTTCATTCAAATTCCTGCATGTGTGCTTGAGGGTGAATTTCCAGCATTTTCAGCCAGAATGCTCCTGAATTGAAACAGACTACAAGGAGCTGTTTATATCTTACTTAACTTTTCTTTAATTGGATGTATAGCGATGAAATTTCCCTATGTTGTACACTGCATCAAATAACATAGGACCAAGTCCATATCACCTCCAGCTCTTAAGTCATGATTTGTCGCACTTGTTATTAACCCTATTTTCATCAAATTCCTGTGACTTTAGGCCTTTCAGGCCAACTGTCAGTGTTTTCAGCAACAACCTCCTGAATTCATTCAGACTCCAAAGGGTGCTGTATATATCTTTTGTGACTCTGTACTTTGATGATTGTAGATGAAATGTCTCTGTTTTGCTCTTCATGGAGTAGAAAAGGATAACGTCCATATCATCCACAGCACTTAAATCATGATTTCTTGCCCTTGTTATTAATCCCTTTTTCATTCAAATTCCTGCTTATTTTGGCCTTTCAGGACAACAGGCATTGTTTACAGCGAGAAACTTCCTGAATTCAATCAGACTCCAAAGGGTGCAATATATATCCTTCTGTGACTTTCCTGTATTTTGATGTTAATCAATGAAATCTCTCTCTGTTTTACACATCATGGAGTGGAGTAGCTTATAAGTCTATTTCACCTGAAGCTATTAAGTCAAGAGTTCTGGCACTTGTTATTAACCCTTGTTTCATTCAAATTCCTGCGGATTTCGGCTTTTAAGGCGAATTACCAGCGTTTTCAGCCCAAATATTCCTGATTCCAAACAGATTCTAATGGAGCTGTATTATCTTACTTTACCTTCTCTGTACCTTTATGATTTCAGATGAAATCTGTCTATGTTGTCCACTTCATGGAGTAGAATTGGATATGAGTCCATCACACCCCCAGGTCTTAAGACATGAATTATAACACTTGTTATTATCCCTTTTTCATTGCAATTCCTGCTGATTTCAGTATTTCAGGCCAACTGGCATTGTTTTCAGTGAGAACCTCCTAATTCAGAGTGACTCCAAAGGTTGCAGTGTATATCTTTCCGTAACTTCTCTGTACTTGGATGTTTATAGATAAAAATCTCTCTATGTTTTACAATCATGATTTAAAATAGAATATAATTCCATATCATCTCCAGCTCTTAAGTCATGATTTCTAGCACTTGTTTTTAACCCTTGTTTCATTCAAATTCCTCCATGTATCAGCCTTTATTGTGAATTTCCGGTCTTTTCAACCAGAACTCTTCTGAACCCAAACAGACTCCAAAGTAACTTTTTATATCTTAACTAAATTATCTGTGCTTTGATTTTTAGAGATGAAGTCTCTCTATGATGTACTCTTCATAGAGTAGAATAGCATATATATCCATCACACCTTCATGTTTTTAGAAATGTTTTATAGCACTGGTTATTACCCCTTTTTCATTCAATTCCTGTGGATTTCGGCCCCTATGGCGAATTGAGAGCATTTTAGAGAGAACTCTCTGAATCCAAAAAGTCTCAAAATGAGCTGTTTATATCTTACTTAACTTCTCTATACCTATATGTGTACAAATGAATGTTCCCTATTTGTACACTTCCTGGAGTAGAATAAGATATAAGTATATCTCACCACCAGCTTCTAATTCATAAATTCTAGCATTGTTATTAACCCTTGTTTCATTCAAATTCCTATGGATTTTTGCCCTTAAGGCAAACTGCCAGAGTTGTCAGCAAGAAAGTTCCTGATTCCAAACTGATTCTAAATGAGTAGTTGATATCTTACTGTAACTTCTCTGTAATTTGATGTTTGGAGATGAAATCTCTCTATACTATAATTTATGGAGTAGAATAGGATATAAATCCATTCACCTCCAGCTCTTAGTCATGATTTCTAGCACTTGTTATTAGCCCTTGATTCATTCAAATCCTGCGAATTTCCGACTTTAAGGAGAATTGCTAGTGATTTCAGCAAGAATTTTGCGGAATCCAAACAGACTCAAAATGAGCTGTTTATATCTCACTTAACTTTTCTGTACTTAGATGATTAGGGATGACATTTATGTTGCACACTTCATGGAGTAGAATAGGAAATAAGTCCAACTCACCTCCAGCTTCTAAGTCATAAATTCTAGCACTGGTTATTATCCCTTGTTTCATTCAAATTCCTGTGGATTTCGGCCATTAAGGGAAACTGCCATATGTCAGAGAGATCACCCTGATTCCAAGCAGATTCCAAAAGAGCAGTTTTTATCTTACTGTAACTTCTCTGCACTTTAATGTTTAGAGTGAAATCTCTCTGTGTTTTACACTTCATGGAGTAGAATAAAATATAAGACCTTCTCACATCCAGTTCTCAAGTCATGATATCCTGCACTTGTTATTAACCCTTGTTTCATTCAATTCCTGTGGACTTAGGCCTTTAAGACCAACTTGCAGTGTTTTAGCGAGAAAGCTCCTGAATTGATTCAGACTCCAATGGGTGCAATATATCCCTTTCTGTATGTTCTCTGTACTTTGATGTTTATATATGAAATCTCTGTATGTTTTACAGTTCATGGCGTCGAATAGTGTATAGTCCATCTCACCTCCAGCTGTGAAGTCATGATTTCTAGCACTTGTTCTTAACTCTGGATTCATTCAGATTCCTGCAGATTTCAGCCCTAAAGGTGAACTGCCAAAATTGTCAGCGAAATTCTCCTGAATCGTAACAGATTCCAAAGGAGCAGCTTATATCTTACTACAACTTCTCTGTACTTGATGTTTAGAGATGAAATCTCTTTGTTTTACACTTCATGGAGTAGAAAAGGCTATAAGTCCATCTCACCTCCAGCTCTTAAGTCATGATTTCTAACACTTGTTATTAACCCTTGTTTCATTCAAATTCCTGTGTATTTAGGCCTTTCAGTCTAACTGGCATTATTTTCTGCAAGAATGCTTCTCAATCAATCACAATCCAAGGGGTGCAGCTATATCTTACTGTATCTTCTCTGTTCGTTTATGTCTAGAGATGAAATATCTCTATATTGTACACGTCATAGAGTAGAATAGGGTATGCGTCCATCTCACCTCCAGCTCTTAAGATATGAATTCTAGCACTTGTTATTAGCGCTTTTCATTCAAATTCCTGCATTTTTCGGCCTTTAGGGTGAACTTCCGGAATTTCAGACAGAACACGTCTGAACCCAAACATACTCCAAAGCAACCATTTATATCTTACTTGAATTTTCTGTACTTTGATATTTAGAGTTGAAATCTTTCTATGTTGTACCCTTTAGGATTAGAATAGGATATGAGTCCATCTCACCTCCATCTCTTTAGTCATGATTTCTAACACTTGTTATTAACCCTTGTTTCATTCAAATTCCTGTGTATTTAGGCCTTTCAGTCTAACTGGCATTATTTTCTGCAAGAATGCTTCTCAATCAATCACAATCCAAGGGGTGCAGCTATATCTTACTGTATCTTCTCTGTTCGTTTATGTCTAAGATGAAATATCTCTATATTGTACACGTCATAGAGTAGAATAGGGTATGCGTCCATCTCAACCCCAGGTCTAAAGTCATGATTTCTAGCACTTGTTATTAACCCTTTTTTCAATCCAATTCCTGGAGATTTTGCCCTTTAAGAGGTATTGCCATTGTTTTAGGGACAACACTCCTGAATCCAAAAAGACTCAAAATGAGCTGTTTATGTCTTACTTAACTTTTCTGTATTTAGATGTTTATGGATGAAATTTCCCTAAATGGTACACTTCATGGAGTATAATAGGATAAAAGTCCATCTCATCTCCAGGACTTAAGACATGATTTCTAGCACTTGTTATTAAACCTTGTTTCATTCAAATTCCTGCATGTGTCAGTCTTTAGATTGAACTTGCGTTTTTTAAGCCAGAATGCTCCTGAACACAGTCTCCAAAGCAAGTATTTATATCTTGCTTGAATTTTTTATACTTTTTTTATTTGAGATTAAATCTCTCTATCTTGTACTCTTCATGCATTAGAATAGGCTATAACTTCATATCACCTCCAGCTCGTAAGTCATGATTTCTAGTGCTTGTTTTTAACGCTGTTTCCAATTTCTGTTGATTTAGGCCTTGCACTCAAAATAGCAGTGTTTTCAGAGAGAACGCTTCTGAATTCCATCAGTTCCAAAGTGTGCACTACATATCTTACTGGATCTTCTCTGTTCTTTGATGTTTAAAGATGAAATCTCTCTATGTTGTACACTTCATGGAGTAGGATAGGGTATAAATCCATCTCACCTCCAGCTTTTAAGTCATTATTTCTAGACTTGCATTAACCCTTGTTTCATTCAAATTGCTGCATATGTTGGCCTAGGGTGAACTTCCAGCATTTTCACCAGAATTCTCCTGAATCCAAACAGACTACAAAGGAACTTTTATATCTTACTTAACTTTTCTGTACTTAGATGATTACGGATGAAATTTCCCTGTGTTGTACAGTTCATGGATAAAATAGAATATAAGTCCATACACCTTCAGCTTCTAAGTCATACATTCTAGCACTAATTATTAACCATTGTTTCATTCAAATTCCTACATCTTTTGGCCCTTAAGGGGAACTGCCAGAGTTGTCAGCTTTAATGCTACTGATTCCAAACAGATTCCATGGGAGCAGTTTTTATCTTAGTGGAACTTCTCTGTACTTTGATGTTTAGTGATCAAATCTCTCTATGTTGTACACTTCATAGAGTACAATAGGATATCCATCTCACCTCCAATTTAAGTCATGATTTTTAGTCCTTGTCATTAACCATTGTTTCATTCAAATTCCTGCAGATTTTGACTTTGAATGCGAATTGTGAGCATTTTCAGTGAGGATGCTCCTGAATCCAAACAGACTCAAAAGGAGCTGTTTATAACTTACTTAACATTTCTGTACTTAGACATGTAAGGAAGAAATTTTTCTATGTTGCACACTTCATGGTATAGAATTAGGATATAAATCCATCTCACTTCCACCTTCTAAGTCATATATTCTAACACTTGTTATTAACCTTTGTTTCATACAAAATCCTGTGGACTTTGACTTTTAAGGCGAATTGCCAGCATTTCAGCAAGAATGCTCCTCAATCCAAGCAGAATCAAAAGGACCTGTTTTTATCTTACTTTTCTCTACTTAGATGTTTATGATGAAATTTCCCTATGTTTTACACTTCATGAAATAGTATAGGATTTAAGTCCATCTCACCTCCAGCTTCTATGTCATACATTCTAGCACTTGTTCTTAAACCTTGTTTCATTCAAATTCCCCTGGATTTCGGCCCTTAAGGAGAACTGCCAGAGTTGTCAGCAAGAATGTTCCCTATTCCAAACAGATTCCAAAGGACCAGTTTATATCGTACCTTAACTTCTCTGTACTTGATGTTTAGTGAGGAAATCTCTCTATGTTGTTCACTCATGGAGTACAATAGGATAAGTCCATCTCACCTCCGGCCTGAGTCATGATTTTAACACTAGGTATTAACCAATTGTTTCATTCAAAATCCTAGGTTTTAGGTATTCAGGCAAACTGGCCGTGTTTTCACTGAGACCGCTGTTGAATCCATTTAGAATCCAAAAGATGCAGTTTATATCTTAGTGTAACTTCTGTACTTTGATGTTTAGAAATGAAATCTCTCTATATTGTACACTTCAGGGAATAGAATAGGAAATAAGTCCATCTCTCCTAATGGTCTTAAGATGTGATTCATAGCACTTGTTATTTTCTCTTTTTTCATTCAAATACCTGCGAATTTCAACCTTTAGGCGAATTGCCAGCTGTTTAGGGAGAACTCTCCTGCATCCAAAAGACTCAAAATGAGCTGTTTATATCTTACTTAATATTTCTGTACTTAGGTGTTTACGGATGAAATTTCCCTATGTTGTACACTTCAAGGAGTAGAATATGATATAAGTCCATCTCACCACCACCTTCTAAGTCATACATTCTAGCACTTGATATTAACCCTCGTTTCATTAAATTCCTGTGAATTTCAGCCCATAAGTCGAACTGCCTGAGTTGTCAGTAAGAATGCTCCTGAACCTAAACAGATTCCAAAGGAGCATTTTATATCTTACTGTAACTTCTTTGTATTTGAAGTTTAGAGATGAAATCTCTCTATGTTGTACATTTCATGCAGTAGAATAGGATAATTCCATCTCACCACCAGCTTCAAAGTCATAATTTCTAGCACTAGTTATTGACCATTGTTTCATTCAAATTCCTGCAGATTTCGGCCCTTAAGGCGAACTGCCATAGTTGTCAGGGAGAACTCTCCTGATTCCAAACAGATTCCAAAGGAGCAGATTAAATCTTACTGAAACTTCTCTGTACTTTTATGTTTAGAGATGAATTCTCATAATGTTGTACATTTCATGGAGGAGAATAGTGTGTAAGTCCATGTCACCTCCAGTCTTGTCAGGATTTTAGGCACTTGTTATTAACCCTTGTTTCATTCAATATCCTGTGGATTTGGAATTTTAATGCAAATTGCCAGTGTTTTCAGCGAGAATGCTCCTTAATCCAAACAGACTCAAAAGGAGCTGTTTATATCTTTCTTAACCTTTCTGAACTTCGATGTTTAGGTATGAAATATCCCTATATTGTGCACTTCATAAAGTAGAATAGGATATAATTACATCTTACCTCCAGCTCTTAAGTCATGATTTCTAGCACTTGTTATTAACCCTTTTTTCAATCAAATTCCTGGGGATTTAGTACTTTAAGGCCAACTGTTACTGTTTTCAGCTGAATGCTTCTTAAACCAATAACACTTTACAGGGTGCAGTTTTTATCTTACTGGAACATCTCTGTGCTTTGATGTTTAGAGATGAAATCTCTCTGTATTGTACTCTTCCTGGAATAGAATAGGATATAAGTTCATTTCCCCTCCACCTCTGAAGTCATGATTTCTAGCACTTGTTATTAACCCTTTCTCATTCAAAGTCTGTGGATTTAGGCCTTTCAGGACAACTGGCAGTGTTTTCAGCGAGAATGCTCCTGAATCCAATCAGACTCCAAAGGGTGAGTATATATCTTACTGTCTCTTCACTTTCTTTTATTTCGAGATGAAATCTCTATGTCGTACACTTCATGGAGTACATTTGAATATAAGTCCATCTCACCTCCAGCTCTTATTTCATGATTTCTATCACTTCTTATTTACCCTTGTTTCATTCAATTACTGCCTTTGGTCAACCTCAAGCATTTTCACCAGAACACTCCTGAACCCAAGCAGACTCCAAAGCAACTGTTTATATCTTATTTAAATTTTTGTTCTTTGATATTTAGAAATGAAATCTCTCTATGTTGTACACTTCATGGAGTAGAATAGGAAACTAGTCCATCTCAACCTCAGGTCTTAAGTCATGATTTCTAGCACTTGTTAATAACCCTTTTTCATTCCAATTCCTGAGGATTTCAGCCTTTAAGGCGAAATGCCAGCGTTTTAGAGCCAGCGCTCCTGAATCCAAAAAGACTGTGTATATCTTACTTAACTTTTCTGTACATAGATGTTTACGGATGAAATTGCCTGTTATACACTTAATGGAGTATAGTAGGTTATAAGTTCATCTCACCACCAGATTAAGTTAAATTCTAGCACTTGTTATTAACGCTTGTTTCATTCAAATTACTGCTGATTTCAGCCTTTTAGGAGAACTTCCATGGTTTTCAGCAAGAACACTCCTGAATCCAAACATTTGCAAAGGAGCTGTTTATATCCTACTTGACATTTTTGTACTTTTATTTTAGAGATGAATCTCTCTATGTTGTATACTTCATGTAGTAGAATCGGATATAGTCCATCGCAACTCAGCTCTTAAGTTGATTTCCACACTTGTTATTAACCCTTTTTTCATTCAAATTTTTGCTGCCTTAGGCCTTTCAGGCCAACTGGCCGTCTTTTCAGCAAGAATGCTTTTGAATCCAATCAGATTCCACAGGGTGCCATATATATCTTTCTTTATCATCTCTGTGTTTTGATGTTTAGAGATGAAATTTATCTATGTTATACACTTAATGGAGTAGTATAGGCTATATATCCATTCCACCTCCAGCTCTTAAGTCATGATTTTGAGCACTTGTTATTAACCCTATTTCATTCAAATTCCTGCATGTTGGCCTAAGGTGATTTTTGAACATTTTCAGTCAGAACGCTCCTGAATCCAAACAGATCCAGAGGACCTGTTTATGTGTACTTAGCTCTTCTGTATTTTGTAGTTTAGTGATGAAATCTATGTTGTCCATATCATGGAATAGAATAGCATATAAGTCCACTCACCTCCAGCTATTTAGTCATTATTTGTAGACTATTTATTATACCTTCTTCATTCAAATTCTTGCGGACTTCGGCTTTTAAGGCAAATTGCCAGAGTTGTTAGCGAGAATGCTCCAGATTCCAAACAGATTCCAATGGAACTGTTTATTACTTACTGTAACTTCTCTGTACATTTGTGTTGAGAGATTAATTCCATCTATATTGGACACTTCATGGAGTAGAATAGGATATAAGTCCAACTTAACTCCAGCTCTTAAGTCATGATTTCTAGCACTTATTATTACTCTTGTTTCATTCAAATTCCTGCGATTTCTGCCTTTAAGGTGAATTGCGAGTGACTTCTGTGAGAATGCTCCTGAACCAAACAGACTCAAAATGACCTGTTCATATGTTACTTAACTCTTCTGTACTTAGATGTTTAGGTTTGTAATTCCCCTATGTTGTACACTTCATAGAGTAGAATAGGATATAGTTCCATCACCTCCAGCTTCTAAGTCATAAATTCTAGCACTTGTTATTAACCCTTGTTTGGCTCAAATTCTGCAGATTTAGCCCCTTTAGGTGAACAGCCAGAGTTCAGAAAGAACGCTCCTGATTGCAAACAGATTCCAAAGGAACAGATTATATCTTACTGTAATTTTCTGTACTTGAATGTTTAGAGATTAAATCACTCTCTGTTGTACACAACTTGAATTAGAATAGGACCAGTCCTTCTCACCTCCATTCTTAAATCATGATATCTGAGGCTTGTTATTAACACTTATTTCATTCAAATTCCTGTGGATTTAGCATTTCTAGAGGATTGGCAGTGGTTCAGGGAGAACACTACTGAATCCCAACCTACTCCGAGTGTGCAGTTTATATCTTACTATAATTTCTTTGTACTTTGACATTTAGTGATGAAAAATCCCTGTGTTTTACACTTCATAGTAGAAACGTATATAAGTCCATCTCACCTCCAGGTCTTAAGTCTTGATTTCTAGCACTTCTTATTAACCCTAGTTTCATTCAAATTCCTGCATGAGTAGGACTTTAGGGTGACTTCCACCATTTTCCACCAGAACACTCCTGACCAAACAGACTCCAAGGGAGCTATTTATATCTTATCTAACTTTTCTGTATTTAAATGTTCATGGATGAAATTTCCCTATGCTGTACACTTCATGGAGTAGAACAGCATGAAAGTCCATCTCTCCTCCATCTTCTAAGTCATAAATTCTCGCACTTTTTATTAACTCTTGTTTCATTCAAATTCCTGTGGATTTTGTCCCCTAAAGTAAAGTAAACTGAACACTCTGAATTCCAAACAGATTCCAAAGGAGCAGTTTATATCTTACTGTAAATACTCTGTACTTTGATGTTTAGAGATGAAATCTCTGTACATTTTACACTCATGGAGTAGAATAGGATATAAGTCCATCTCACCGCCAGCTCTTAAGTAATGATTTGTAGCACTTTTATTAACCCGTCTCATTCAAATTCCTGCAATGAAGGCTTTTCAGGTCAAATGGCAGTGTTTTTTCGAGAACACTGCTGAATCCAATGAGACTCCAAAGGGTGCAGTATATATCTTTTTGTAACTTCTCTGTACTTAAATGTTTAGAGATGAAATCTATCTATGTTGTATACTTCATGGCATACAATAGAATGTAAGTCCATATCACATCCAGCTCTTAAGTAATGATTTCTAGCACTTGTTATTAAACCTTGTTTCATTAAATTTCCTGCATGTGTCAGCGTTTAGGGTGAACTTCCATGATTTTCAGCCAGAATACTCCTGAATCCAAACAGACTCCACAGTAGCTGCTTATAACTTACTTAACATTTCTGTACTTTGATGTTAAGAGATGAAATCTATGTTGTACACTTCATGGAGTAGAATATGATATGAATCCATATCATCTCAGGTCTTAAGTCATGATCTAGCACTTGTTATTACATCTTTCATTCAAATTCCTGCGGATTTCCGCCTTAAGTCAAATTGCAGGCATTTTCAGTGAGAATGCTCCTGAATTCAAACAGACTCAAAATGAGCTGTTTATATCTTACTTAACTTTTATGTACTTAGATGTTTAGGTATGAAATTTTCCTATGTTGTGCACTTCATGGAGTGGAATAGGATATAAGTCCATCTCACCTCCAGTTTAATCATAATTTCTAGCCCATGTTATTGTCCCTTGTTTCATTCAAATATCTGTGGATTTCAGCCTTTGAGGCAATCTACCAGCGTTTTCAGCAAGAATGCTTCTGAAGCCAAACAGATTCCAAGGAACAGTTTATATCATATTATAACATTTCTATAGTTTGATGTTTAGATGAAATCTCGCTATATGTACAATTCATGGAGTAGAATAAGAAATATCCATCTCACCTCCAGCTCTTAAGTCATGACATCTAGCACTTCTTGTTAAACCTTGTTTCATACAAATTCCTGTGGATTCGGTCATTCAGGCAAACTGCCAGCATTTTCAATGAGAATGCTCCTGATTCCAAACACTCCAAGGGAGCAGTTTATATCTTACTGTAACTTCTATGTTCTTTGATGTGTAGAGATGAAAACTGTGTTGTAGACTTCATGATAGCATAGGATATAATTCCATCTCACCTCCAGGTCTTAAGTCATGATTTCTAGCCTTTGTATTTACCTTGCTTCATTGAATTTCCTGCATATTTCATAATGAAGTGAACTTCCAGTGTTTTCAGCCAGAACCTCCCTGAAATCAAACATACTCCAAAGGGCTGTCTATATATTACTTAACTGTTGTGTACTTTGATGTTTAGAGATGAAATCTCTCTATATTGTACACTTCATGGAGTAGAATATGATACCAGTCAATCTCACCTCCAACTCTTACTTCATGACTGTAGCACTTGTTTAATTCAAATTCCTGCATAGTTAGGCCTTTCAGGCGAACTGGTAGTGTTTTCAGGGAGAATCCTCCTGTATTCCATCAGAAACCAAAGGGTGCAGTTTATATCTTACTGTAACTCCTTGTACTTTGATATTTAGAGATGAAATCTCTCTGTTGTACACTTCATGGAGTAGAATAGGATATAAGTCCATTTCACCTCCAAGTCTTAAGTCATGATTTCCAGCATTAGTATTAACCATTCTTTCATTCACATTACTGCCAATTTTGGCCTTTTATGTGAACTTCCAGGGTTTTCAGCCAGAACACTCCTGAATCCAAACAGACTCCAAAGGAGCTTTTTATATCTTACTTAATTATTCTGTACTTTGATGTTTAGAGATGAAATCTCTGTATGTTGTACACTTCATGGAGTAGAATAGGATATATATCTCTCTCACCTCCAGCTCTTAAGTCATGATTTGTAGCACTTCTTATTAACCCTTGTCTCATTCAAACTCCTGCAGATTGCGGCCTCAGGCAAACAGCTTGCTTTTTTATTGAGAATGATCCATATCAAACATACCCCTAAGGAGCTTTTTATATCTTACAGTAACTTCTCTGTATTTTGGTGTTAGAAATTAAATCTCTATGTTGCACACTTCATGTATTATAATAGGATAGCAGTACATCTCATGTCAGCTCTAAAGTTTCACGATTTCTAGCACTTCTTATAAACCCTTGTTTTCATTCAACATCCTGTGGATTTTGGCCTTTCAGGTGAACTGCGGCATTTTCAGCTAGCAGTTTATATCTTACTGTGACTTCTCTGTACTTTGATGTTTATAGGTTGAGTCTTTCTATGTTGCACACTTGATGGATTAGAATAGGATAACATTCTATCTCACCTCCAGCTCTTACATTTCTTGATTTCTAGCACTTCTTAGAAATCCTTCTTTTCATTCAAAATCCTATGGATTTCGGCCTTTCAGGAGAACTTGCAGCATTTTCAGTGAGCTCCTTAGTGCTGTGGACTCAAGAACTGTTTCAGATGATTCAGGTTGCAGAATTTTGGTAAACTCCAAGCTCACAGTTTGCTTCAGATGTTTGGATATGGGTGTGATTTCGAAACTGACTCTGAACCTGACAGGAGGTTTCAACTCAGGGTGTTCTGAAGGAGTTATAAGCACTCCAGTCGCCAGCGCAAACATTTTCTACATCAGATTTGTCAGATTCCTGCTCTCCCCCCAGCTCTTGTTGCCCTTCCAGGAGACCTACATTGGATGAGAGGTTTCTGGTGTCTTGTGCTAGGAGGGGAGAAGTGGGGGTGGTGGCAGGGAGCCAATTCTTCCTATCCTCAAAGAGGTCATGGTCTTCAAAGGGAAATAAGTGTACCAATAAACATCAGGGTAGGAACTCCAGAAATTGGGCCAAACTGGTTTCTTCTATGCTAGGCTTAGGAAAGACAAAGTATTTTTGCCTGTGAAACCACTGGCTCACGTTGCCGGGGTACCATGGACTCAAGCAATCCCCAGCCTCAGCTTCTCAGGTAACTGTGATTACTGTGCACATCACCACGCCCAGCTATTTTTTTGGAACTAGGTCTCTCTATAGGCCCCAGGTGAGATTCAAACCCTAGCCCCAGCCGCTTCATAGGCTGATGCTTACAGGCATGAGCCACCGTGCCCAGCCTTGGCTTTTGCATATCAATGGTAAAGATGATCAGTGGAAATGCTAATGAACCGTTTGTAGCCTGCTTGCTAGGGAGAGGACCAGGCAAAAGTGTATCTACTTAGAGTTCAAGGTAAAGGCATTGTTAATGTAACTGCCTGCAGCCTGCTTAGTAGAGAGAGAAGCAGGCATAGGTGTGTCCACTTAAGTTAAAGCTCAGTGCCAATGAACAGTTTGGAGCCTGCTTTGTAGAGAGAAGCAGGCAGAGGTGTTCAAGGTTGAAGGTAAAGGTTAAAGGTGAGTGGCCTGTTTGTTGAGAGCTGTAGGCATTATTATAATGGTAATTATAGCTTTAATACTGCTCTTTTAGGAGGAACCAACCATATCTACTGTAGCTCTTACATAAGAAATGCAAACTGTTTCCTAGGTAAATGCTTTAGCCACATTAATTATAAATTGGAAGCTAGGTTATCAGTCATAGGATACCATCCTAATGTTAGGAGATCGATTTCAAGCTTTGCATATTCGAACTAATTTAAAGTGTCATGCAGAATATGCTCATGTATGTGTTACTAACATTACTTATACTGAATCCATGCTGGTTGGAATAGGGTTAAAAGGCATCTTCTTGTGCTGGAATGTTAAAAGCCTGAACAATAAATTGAGCAAACTTGGTATAGCACTCCCTTGATTTAGGAGATAAGCAGTTCCCTCCGTACAGGACACCACCTGCCTCCACAAAAGAAAACAAATTGATAACCCCTCATATGGCCTTATGTTATTATAGGTAACTTTATGGTGAGCCTAGTTGTAAACTTAAAGTGTGCCTCTAACAGGTGCCCCATATTTTACATTTTTTTGACTTAGAATAGGAATGCAAATGTATAACTTATGTTGTAAGACAATATAAAAGAACTGGTGAACAAACCCGTGCACTGAGTCTCCCTTGACTCTTGACTTGGTAGCCCCCAGATAAGCTTTCCTAATAAGCTTTTTTGTCTTTATCTTCCTGTGTTGGGGGGTTTGTGCTGAGCCGTGTTTGATTCAGGGCCTAACACTTGGTGTATGGTCACATACTAAATTATCCTTTGATTTGCTTGAATTGCATAGGTATATTTTAGACATGCATAATACACCTCATTTGTCATAGGATATTGATGGAGCTGTCCAGGACATTGCTGCTCAGGTGGCCAAACTGACTCCTCATTGGTCTGATTTCTTCAGATGGATAAAATCTATTATTATTGTAGTACGACTTCATTTGCTAATGATATTGTTGCCCTTTATCATCAGTAGTCTGTTGCAAACTTTAAATGCAATGGCAGCTGAACTCCATCACCTGAATGTTTGCCATCCAAAACTCCTCTGAGCACTGGCTAGCCAATGACAGGTAAGATTCAGAGCACTCAGTGATCAACCTAAGACAGGGCTTGCAAATAGCCACATTTGTCTGTCTCCATGACTGGTCAGACACTGAAGGGGTTCTGAACAAACTGAGACAGGCATAGTAATGATGGGTAGCAGAGAGTTAGGACTTGGTCTCACATTAAGCACTACCATGTAAGCAGTGTCTCCTCCCCTAATGGCACAGGCAGCTTCCTCCTCCCACGTAAAACAAACGGATTGCAACTCCTGCCTGGTAGATAACCCAGTGCATGTGCTCATAAATTTAATGTATGTGTCTAAATATATCTGCCATGTTTTACCTTTGCTTGGTTTTGGAATAAGGATACAAATGTGTAATCTGAGCTTCACAAAATGATATAAAAACACTGCAGCCCTCAGCTGAGCTTTCCTAATAAAATATTTCTAATCTTCCTGTGTCTGGGGTGTTTATGCTGAGCTGTGTTTGATTCAGGGCCTAACATTTGGAGGTTCCACCGAGATCCATACATCTCAGCTACTATGGCCGGCAAAACCCCCTGTCTTTCTCTTGGGAGTGAAAGTGGTATGTGTGTGTGTGAGTATGACAGTAACTGTTTTGGCCTCAAGACTTCAGCTATGGGGGTCTGAGTGGGTTCTAACCCTCGATTCCTTAAATTCCATAAACTTATGGAGATTTGTCTCTGAGAGACAAAACCATCCCAGGGATTTGTACTGGGTCTCCCATGCAAAAGAATTTTTAATACTCTTTTGGGGGTAAGGCCTGGCAAACATCAGTGTTGTCCATACCACTCACTGTCCCCTTTCCTGGAATCTGTGATCTTGGAACTTTCTTTTCCCTCTCTCTCCCTCTGATGCGAAGAACTCACCCAAACTTTGAGGTGATCTGAAAAAGGGTCCCCGCACATGAAAGCACCTGATTTTAGGTTATGGGTGAGTAAGTTGCAGACTGCATTGTAGGTTTTGTTAAAGCATTTTTTTTTTGCTGAGCCCACTTCTGGGAACAATGGAAGCAGCTAAAATTCCCAGAGGGCAGGGTTCTCAGAGAAGTTTGTGGCAGCCCTTGGATGTATTGGGGTGTCCCAATACAAAAGGTAAAATGTAGATTGTCTCCTGCTTCTGTTTTTGTTTTGGCTGTCTTATTTGTTGTATTTGTTCTGTTTTAGGTTTTGTCCTTTGTTGTTTTGTGTTTGATTTTTAATAACAGCAACACAGGACAGAAAATATCACTTTTGGATGCTCGGTTTAACTGTCTTTCTGGTTATTCTAAGTTCTTCCAGGAAAAAAGCCATCTGGAAAATAAGGTTAAGGTGGTTTCCTTAAAGTGTTAACCCTATGCCTTCCAGGTTGCCAGCTGTATGATAAAAATGTATCTTATTCAGTTCCTGCCTCTGTTTTAATTGGTCTTTGGTGAGGCAGGGCGGGGGCCTGGGCTCTGGTCAGGATGTCTCCCTAGCAGCTGCCAGGTGATTTCACCTGGAAACTCATCCATGTCTGATTCCAGCACCTCCTGTTGCTCTCATCCATCAAATTTAATCATTATACTTTTGTTCTACTCCCCAGGTTTTCGATCTTTTGGCCTCTGGTTTAGGGATTCTTGCTGTTTTCTTCAGTTTTGGCTTTCAGGTTTGGCAAGTGTGACTGCTGATTTAAGAAGCCTTGCTTTGATCTGATCTGTCTCAGAGCTCTGTCTAGGTATTTTGGTCTTGTTTGGTTTGTTTTAGGGCTCTGATTAAAATGGGGGGGTAATATAGGCCCCATTCCTGGTATCAGACTCTTGGGATGTATTCTTGCAAACTGGTTTAAGTTATGTTTATGACCCCACAAACACACTGATACAGTACTGTGATATTATTTGGCTTATATATGTACTGGGGTCTGAGGAAATGACCTCTTAATGTCACTCCAACCTCTCATTGCTTTACAATTAATTTTATATTGTAAAACTTCGAAAAGTTTGCAGACTCTTTAAATAAGTAAACAACAGCAACAACAAAAAGCAGGCACTGTGCCAGGGAGGGTAAAATAGCCATTTGAAAATGTGTTTAGGGACATTCAAATATTTTTACTGTTCTAAAAATCTCTTTGTGATTGGTTTTCCCTCCTGGTTCTCACATTCTGCACTCCCAGGGCAATTGTGTTTGGATTCACAGCTCTTATCTCAGAGTTTCTCTACTTTTTGCCTTGGGTTTGGGATCTTGTTAGTCTCTTAAAATTTACTGTTTTTTGCTACCCTTGCTAAGTGTTGCTGTCCATATCTTCAGAAAAAATATGTTTTGGTTAGCCCTTCTGAGATTTACTGCCCTGTCTCCCCTGTCTACCAAGTGCACTATCTGTGCTGACCCATGTGCCCTAGTACTTAGTAACTTATCTTTAGACTTTTATGGTGCTGCACATCAAGATTTGGTTTTAAAAAAAATCCATTAATGATTTTTTTTTAAAAATGGGTTTAGAAAAGGCAGATGCTACCAAGAGGACAGTGTTGCAGCCCGCAATCCCAGCACTGCCAAATGAAAGCCCTGCTTCTGTTTATTCTGGGTCAAGAAAAAATTAATTAATTAATTAATTAATTAAAAAGAGGTTTAAAATGGTGTTCCCATCTTAATATAACAAAGTACTCATTTTACTGTGAGTGCAGCACAATCCCAGTAGGGCAATACCCACTGAGAAGATTTGCCCTAGATGTAAAAAGTGCTTCCATGATAGCAAAAGAAGAGGAAAACTACTTTATTGCCCAGTCACATTTGGAAGCACACCCAAGCTGTGATCAGGAATTGCCTACTGCTCTATTGAGGCTGAGATTAGCTCCCGAATGCAGGTTTAGTTTAAGACCTTATAAAACAATCTATGGACAACCATTGCAGAGTAAATTCAGACTCAAGCCAGAACCCCATTATGGGCACTATTGAAGTTCAGGTATTGATACCATTAGCTGTGCCTAAAAAAAAAGGAAAGAAACAAAAACAGTTTTTTGTTTTTTTTTAATGGCTTACATAGGATAAGGGAACTTTTTGTGGCAAACCTCAGGTGGGAAAGAGGAAATCTATCACTTAGTGGGTGTGTAGAGGAAATTTAGAGTCTTTGATTTTCTTATAAAAAAAGAGAGAGCTAAAAAGGAAAGGATCAGAAACAGGAGAGAGAGACTTGGGGGAAAGAGTGACATGAAAATGTCAGGCAGGTAAAGAGTAGCGCCAATGACCAGGCTGGGCAGAAGCCCCCTGGAAGAGTGAGCTGGTGGTGGCAAGGAGCCATGGTGGCCAGCAGAAATGTAGCTGGTGTGAAGAGTTTGGCACTGCAACAAGGTGGCATAGTAAACTAGTACCTGGAGATGGCCAGAAATTTGGAAAGCTGATTTGTGCATCCGCAACTGAAAAAAAAATTGAAGAGCCTTGTAGAAGCAGAGTAGATCAGAATGCCAAGAGAGAGGAGGCAAAGAGAGGATGTTGGAGAAAGACTGGATTTTGCAAAGTACCTGCCTTTCAGGTTTGGAGGGGCAAAAGAACACTGTCATGGACATGTGTCTTTGGGGCTTTTAAACTAAAATGGTTACTGGGGGTAAGATAATTGCCACTTGTGGCATTGAGGACTTTTTTTTGCTTTCCCTGTTATATTCCCTTGTTAGCAAACCCTGTTGTTAAACTGCATTTCACTGGCAATTGCTAGGAGCTGATGGTGCACAGGTGGCATTTTGAATGTGGCTTGTTGATTAGAGGCTTCTGCCCTTTTGCACCCAATTTCAATACATTTCTTAAAATTCTGCTCTTTAGAGTTCCTGTACATTCATTCAAACTGAATTATTAGATTCTACTAAAAACCTGAAAAACAAAAACACCAGCAGCTCAGTTAGCTAAAGTGGTAGACTAGCCTAGGGAACTACACCTGGTGACCCCAATAGCAGTCAAGCTTGCTGGAATCAAGCCTTAAAACACCATACTAAAGTGGAAAAGGCACCCAAAAAAGAAAAAAAAAGAGATCAATTTCAAGAGAGTAAAAAGACTTAAAGTTAATTCTTAATAAAAAAAAAATAATGTTTATCCTTATGCCAATGACTTGTTCTTATCCCTCCAGGGGACAGTGTGCCATTCAGATAGGATAAAAAGTTTTGGATGTAGTTGGTAAAACATGTTCTGTATGTCTCTGAGTTTTGCGTTGCAGGTGGAACTTATGTTGACTAGATCTTGACATCATGCCTAGTGGGATGTATACTCCCCTGGAGAACCTGTAAATTCATACTTTGCTTCATTATTTAGACAAGCCTATTGAAACAGGAGGACTTTTTGACTTTGAAACACATACAGACCTGCTATTTTTTTATAAGCAGGCTACAAGCAGTTACATTGGCATTTACCTTTAACTAACTAAACCTATTTGCCTGCTTCTCTTGACTTGAAGCAGGCTCTAAACAGTTTACATAAACAATTGTCTTTAACTTAAGTAGACACACCTATGCCTGCTTCTCTTTTTTAGGAAGCAGGCTACAAGTTGGCTGTTTACCTTTAACCTTTACCATAACTTTGAGCACTCCACCACTGTACTTGCCTACTCTTGATGAGCAAACATAAGCTACCAGCTTCTCTCTACTTTTTTTTTTCTTTCTTAGTCCTAAAAAGAAAAACTTAAAAACACAGTTTAAAATATTTTGGTTATTTTTTTTACTATTTCTAGACTCTTTAACTAAAATATTAAACCAATGCAAGACTATTAGTGCAGACTAATATAACTAACAAAGTGGTTTTCTAATTATTTTAATAACTACATAAAAAACATGCAAAGAAAACTCTTATTACTTTGACATTGTCTAAAACCTTTTTCAGCATTTTCTAAAGATCTTTCCCCAGATTGCCCAGAAATTTTCAGTTTTTCTGTCCTGATCATCTCACCAAAATTAGCCAGTCAGAGTTCCTCCCCATGTGTTTGAAGACTTTTTTTTTGGGGGGGGGAAGGGCGCTCCTTTGGCTTGATCCTCCTGAAAGTGGGTATATGGAAGACTTTTTACTTGGTGAGTTAAACACCATACAGGCCTGCTTCTCTCTATGAAGCAGGCTACAAGCAGACTATTTACTTTTACCTTGAGGTCACCACATCTAGGCCTGCTTCTTTCCTTAGAAAGCAGGCTACAAAGCCATTCACATTAGCAATTGCCTTTATCTACTATACTAGATACACCTATCTGCCTACTTCTCTCTACAAAGCAGGCTACACACTCTTCATTAGCATTTACACTGATCACCTTTACCATTGATATGCAAAAGCCAGCCAGCTGCTCTCTGATTTCAGCTCCAAAAACTGCAGAAAAAAACTTAAAAACACAGTTTAAACTTTTGTGGGTTCTTTTCACCATCCCCAGCCTTCTCAACCAAAATACCAAACCAATACAAGACTATTAGTGCAGACTAATTTAACTAACAAAGACTTTTTTTAATTATCCTAATAACTACACAAGAATCATGTAAGGAAAACTCCAATTATGTTAACATTGTCCAAAACCTTCTCAGCATTGTCCAAAGTCTTTTCCAGATTGCCCAAAAATCCTCAGTCTCTCAGTCCTGATCATCTCACCAATGTCAGCCAGTCAGAGTTCCTCTCTACGTGTTTGAAGACATCTTTCTTTGGGATGCTCCTTTGGCATGCTCCACGTTGTCTTCCATGCTGCCTTCTCCTTGTTGTCTTCAGGTAGCAGGAACTTCATGGTACCGGACCCAGCCAAGTTCACTTTCTTTTCAGGCCTAACTTTTGCATGGTCTCTCACAGACACAAGTTAAACTCAGCAAAACAAACTCCAAAACGGAGTTTAAATCTGCAAACTCCTTAAGTGCATTCAGCACACATGCTGCCAGTCTGGGCCACCCAATGGTTGCAGGCCCCTGGTGGCTGCATGGCCAAGCTATCATGGATCACATCTTTACTCTACAAGATGGCCCATTCCCATCTCTCTGTCACTGAATCTCTCTATCTGATCTCCATATTGCCTCTCCATCCAAATTCCAATCCTTCTCTTTGTTTCCACACCCTATAAATATCATGATTTCCCACCTTCCAGGAAACCTGTTTCACCTTGACCATTTCACTTCTTTCTCTCCCTGCATCTCCCTGAAGGGAAATCCAAATAAGGTCATTCTTACATTTTAGCATCTGTCCTTGAAATCTGCAATTAAACAGGAGACAATGGGCGGGAGGGGTAGCACACCCTATAATTCCTTGTCTTCCAGCTCTCTTTACTTGTCATTTTCAGGTAGCAGGAACTTTATGTTACTGACCCAGCCAAGTTCACTTTCTTTTCAGGCCTGTCTTTTACATGGCCTCTCGCAGACACAAGTTAAACTTAGCATAACAAACTCCAACACAGAGTTTAAATCTGCAAACTTTTTAAATGCTGTTAGGACACATGCTACTAGTCCAGGTCAGCCAAGGGTTGCTGGTACCCAGGCCCTGGCCAAGTCCACAAGGCTCACATCTTTACTCTACAAATTGGCCGATACTCATCTCTCCTCCATTGAAACTCTCTCTCAATACGATCTCCATATTGGCCTCCGATCCCTGTCTTTGTTTTCACACTCTTTATATATCCTGATTTCCCGCCTTCCAGGAACCACCTCTGGACAATTCCACTTCTTCCTCCCTCCTGCATCTCCCTGAAGGGAAATTCCAACTAAGGTCATTCTCACATTTTAGCATACCTGTCCTTGAAATCTGCAATCTTAAACAGGAGACAATGTGGGGGGGGGTTAGCACACCATATCATTCACAATGGCTGACTTTAATTGGGGGCATGTCATAAGTTAAAAAAAATGTTCATGTTATATTAGTAAAGGTGTCACGTGCCAAAGAATATATTTCTTTCTCAGGATGTAAGCAGAAGTTGCCAGAATCTGAATGAAAAAAATGACATGACCCTGTTCATATGAAATATGTTTTCTTCTGGCTTACCCCCTTAGGATCCTAACTGGATAAAGGTAGGAGACTCTAGACCTTTTCTACCAGTCTCTCCAAAAATGAGAAATAAACAAAGTTACAAAAACTAGAGGGATTTAAGGAACAGCTGTCATCTGAGCTAGTTCAGATGGCCCAAAAAGTATTTACTTAAAGAAATAACCCCCTCCAAAAAAAAAGAAAAAAAAGACTAAAACGATGGTCAAGATAACTGAAAATTAAAAGGGATCAGTACGCTATTGTAAAGTTACAAAAAAGTATTGTATATATTGCAGGAAAGATTGTACATGTAAGTCAGAGAAAAAAACTAAAAGTAAACTGTAAAGCAATGAGAGGAGTGAGAGAGAGAAGGGCGATCGAAGGGAGAGAGAGAAGGGAGAAATAAGAGTGAGAAGAGAGAGAAGAAAAAAGAGAGAGAGGGAGAGATAAGAGAGAAGAGAGAGATAAGAAAAAGAGAAGGGAGAAAAGAAGAAGAGAGAGAGAACATGTTACTTGGAAAGGAGACTTAAGTGAGTCGTGCAGAGGAAACCAATAAAAAAAATGACCAGAAAAATAAAAAGAGGGTCCTTAAAAGTGGCTGGAATTTGGAGCCAGAAAAATGTCAGATGTGGCCAAAAGGCAACAAAGTCCAGTGCAAACCTAGGAATGCTTAAACTTAGTGGCATATGAGACTTAGGATCCAACATCTGCTTCAGAGACTAGTCCTGCCAAGCCTTTGTACTCCAACACAGGGGCCAGC
>PVHY01015501.1:0-35870 GCA_004024945.1 Uropsilus gracilis
ATACATAGAGGAAAACTTGGGCAAAACTCTCCATGAACTACAGTTCAGAAATCCCTTTCTGGAAACATCTGCAGATGGCAAAAAAATGAAGGAAAACATAAACAGATGGGACTACATCAAACTGAAAAGCTTCTGTACAGCAAAAGAGACAACAGAAAAAACTAAAAGATGTCCAACCGAATGGGAAAAAATCTTTGCCTTCCACATGAGTGACAAAGGCTTAATAACGAAAATCCACAAGGAACTAACACAACTAAACAAATGCAAAACAAAAAGCCCAATCAAAAAATGGGGAGAAGAACTAAAAAGACACTTTTCCAAAGAGGAAATACAAATGGCCAACAAGCACATGAAAAACTGCTCAACTTTGCTAGTAATAAGAGAAATGCAAGTCAAAACCACAATGAGATACCACCTTACACCAGTAAGGATAGCCCACATCCAAAGAATAGACAACAAGAATTGCTGGCGAGGATGTGGAGAGAAAGAAACACTACTACACTGTTGGTGGGAATGTAAACTAGTCCAACCACTATGGAAAGCTGTATGGAGGACCCTCAAGTTAATGAAAATGGAATTACCATTTGACCCAGCAATTGCTCTCTTGGGAATCTACCCAAAAGAGACCTCAATGTGGGTACAAAGGGACACCTGCACTCTGATGTTTACCGCAGCACAATTTACAATTACAAGGACATGGAAGCAACCCAAATGCCCCAGAACAGATGAGTGGATGAAAAAGATGTGGTACATATACACAATGGAGTATTACTCATCAATTTAAAATGACAAATTTGATGAATTTATGGAAACCTGGATGTACCCAGAAGAAATCATTCTAGCAGAAATGAGCCAGATAGAAAGGGACAGAAACCAAATGGTTTCACTAATATATGGTCAACCAAATGAAACTGCACAAGGGGAGAATGGGGACCAGCTGGAGCGGGTGGGAAGGGGAGGTGTTGGGTGACCCCCAGGGACGGAAATGATGTGAAATATATATAAATAAATTAATTAAATTTAAAAAAATGACAAATTCGATGAATTTATAACAACATGGATGTACTTAGAAGAAATCATATTAGCAGAAACAAGTCGTAAAGAAAAAGACAGAAACCAAATGATTTCACTAATATATGGGATATAGTGAAAAAATAAACAAAAGACTTGAGGAAAAGTCAAAACAAGCTAAGCACCAAACTGAAGTACACAACATTGAGCAGGAGGGAAAAGGGGTGGGGGAGGAGGGAGAGGAGGGAGAGTAAACCCCAGGGATTACAATGTTGTGAAATTTATAAATAAATAAATAATAAAAAAAATAAAGTCAAGTTGATTACATAGTTCTCCCTAACTTATTGTTTGCATCTTATGATAAACTTGTATGAAACTATTTGGAATAAAAATTAGTTGATGATTTGTTATCCTCTGTTTTCCTCAAGGCATTTGTTTGCCATTGACGTTCATGTGGAGGAAGCTCCATCTCAGCCTCTCAATGTATTTCAACATCAATGTCAGCATCATCACATGATTTACGTACTATAGGTGATTGTATCTTTACAAAAACAACAATGTTATATCATTGTTATTGGGGGTTATAATACAATGAAGTTTTATGCAATAAAGAACAAATCAGCAAGAATTGCAGAGGTATTTACCTTTTTAAATGTAGTGAGTTTGTGTGTGACCTAATATATGATCTTTCCTCAGGAATGCTTTAAGTATAATTTCTAAAAATGTGTACTTTGGCTTTCAAGGGAATGTTCTGTACATGACTGTTAGGTCTATTTGGCAGGTAGTATTACCCTAGTCTATTTCTTACCTCCAATCTAGTTGTTATGTTCATTACTAAATGTGGAATAATAAAATTTCTATTTGTTATTGTTGAACTGCCTATTTTTTTCCTTTATTTCTATCTTTACTTTATTCATCTATTTTGGAGCTCTGTTTAATTGCATATTTTTTAAGTAATGTATTCTTAACTGATCACGATCATATGTTGTTTGTCTCTTTAGACAATTTTTGTTTTTAAGTATATTTTCTCTGATAATTGTATAATTACTCTAGCTCTCATTTATTTACCATTTGCATGAAATCTTTATTTCTCTTTTTACTTTCAAACTACTGCTGCATCTGCATGTAAAAATGAATCTTTTATATATAACAAATAGTTGGGCTATAAAACAATTCATTCTGCCATTCTCTACTTTTTAATTAAGAGTTTATTCCATTTAAACTTACTATAATTACAAGAACTTATTTCTAATGTTTTGAAATTTGTTTATGTCTTGTATCACTTTTGTTCTACATTTCTCCATTATTTTGGACATCTTTGTGCTCAGTTTTTCCTAGTAAACTAATTTTGTTTCCCTTTTTCCTTTTACTAAATATTTTTTTTCAGGTTAACAGAAACAGGATTTATTAACAAGAGGACAAAGAAGCAAGAGTGCCCAGGCTACCCAGGCCCCTTGACACCTCACCCAGTCCAGCCAACACAAAGTCCAGGTTTCCAACAACCTGCTTCTTGTCAGAGACATGCATCACCAAGACTTCTTTCCAGCAAGTCGCTCTCTTGTCAGGGACACTCATTACCAAAACTTCTTTCCAGGTAGGTGCGCTCTCATCAGGGACAAGTGTTTCCTTGTTCACCTGGGCTGGTGTCCATGGGCCAGAAGCTTGAAGCTTTTCTTCTCTCTGCCCAGTAGAGGCTGGGCCAAGCCAGGTACCTCACGGTGCCCGTGTCCTCCTCCTCTCAGTCTGTGTGTTTCTTATTCCCTTTTTTTTAATTTTTAAAAAAATTATTTATATATATTTCACATCATTTCAGTCCCTGGGGCTCACCCAACACCTCCCCTTCCCACCCGCTCCAGCTGGACCCCACTCTGCCCTTGTGCAGTTTCATTTGGTTGACCATATATTAGTGAGACCATTTGGTTTCTGTCCCTTTCTATCTGGCTCGTTTCTGCTAGAATGATTTCTTCTAGGTACATCCAGGTTTCCATAAATTCATTAAATTTGTCATTTTAAATTGATGAGTAATACTCCATTGTGTATATATACCACATCTTTTTCATCCACTCATCTGTTCTGGGGCATTTGGGTTGTTTCCATGACCTTGCAATTATAAATATGCTGCAATAAACATCCGAGCACAGGTGTCCTTTTGTACCCACATTGAGGTCTCCTTTGGGTAGATTCCCAGAAGTGCGACTGCTGGGTCAAATGGTAATTCCATTTTCATTAACTTGAGGGTTCTCCATACTGCTTTCCATGGTGGCTAGATGAGTTTACATTCCCACCAGCAGTGTAAGAGTGTTCCTTTCTCTCCACATCCACGCCAGCACTTGTTGTTGCCTGTTTTTTTGATGTTAGGTTATCTTAAATTGCAACAGTCTATTTCAGATTAGTATCAATATAGTTTCAGTGGTATACAAAATCTTTGTTCCTGTATTGTTCTACCCCCATTTATCTTATTGTCAAGTTATATATTTGCATATTATGGTGTCATAATTTTTACTTATTATTTTATGCAGTGGGTTTCTAAATTACATACCAAAAAAGAGGGGTTACAAACTGGAAAATATATTAATACTGACTTCTGTGTTTTCCTACTTGTTACTTTTCTGTCAGTCTTTATTTCTACATATGGCTTATAGATACTCTTTAATAATTCTTCATGAAACCTGAATGACTCCTTACAATTTTTTATAGAGCAGGTGTACTAGCATCAAACTGTCAACATTTTTTTATCTAGGAATGTCTTAATTTTCTTTCAGTTTTGAAGAGTAGTTTTACCAGATATAATGTGCTAAAGAATGATATCAGAATAAATTAAGACACCACAAAACTTTCTTCAGATCAGTTGTTTTTTTTCTTGATTAAAGATTTCTCTGATTGCTTCAAACTTTTAGTTTATTTTCAGAGCTGTCCTAGTTTTTATTACTCTTTAGGTAAAGCTTATTTTTATCAACCAAAATAGAGCAAATACAATTAATATATCTTACTGTGTTTAATTTTCTGCTTTCATCAGATTCAATAATTTGTTATCTAACTCAATAATTTTTTCTTGACTTTGGAAGTTCCCTAAACACACACACATACATACCCACATACTCACTATACTGAGGGAAATCTTAATCTAGTAATTTCATTATTAAATGATGGGTTTTTGCCATGTCTTAATATGATATTTAATAATTAAGAAGAAATGCACCACTTTAATATCTGTTCTTCAATATTTCCCTATTGTCAGAGCAGCATTTCATGTGGATTGAGAAGTAAAGCTCAACCTAGATCTGCAAGTGGTAAGATTCATGTCATCACCTGAATGTATCTCCCAATGTAAAGTCTACTAAACTACTTACTGTCTTCTCACTTAGAAGATTAGAGGGTGTTCAGAAATGCCCTTATGTAAGTGCATTTTCTACCTTAACCAAGAAGTCAGTGGATAAACTATTACTAGTCTGTGTTTGGGTCAAGTTAATGAAGGCTCCATGACTTCCAGAAGTCAAAGGGTAAGAAGGGGAGACCAGCCCTTGAACTAAACCCTGGCACCATTCAAGGGCAGACAGATGAATAGCCCCAGTAGGAAGGACTGATTTACAAAGCATGCATTCAAGTCAAGTCTAGAAGGTTTTTCTGAAGGGAGGGTGTCTTTTTATGAAGGACAAATGCAAAGATTTAAAAAATAAATAAACACAAAATCCAGGGCAGTGACTTTAGAAGTTAGGGTTAGTATCAGCAAATGTGGTAAATAGATGGCAAGTAGATCAGTCACCGCTAGGGTCTGGGATCTGGGTCAGACTCTAGCTTTGAAAGAGTTACTGCTAAGAATAACACAGGTCCTCAGACTGAAGGCAGCTGAGACCATAGGAAAGTCAAAAATATGTGCCATGGAGAGGAAAAGTTACTGGGGCTTTTTTCAAGGTCCAAAACTTGCTATATAGCTAAGCGCAGTTAACTTAGTAAATGGTTACTCAGGGTATGGAGTATTAGCACTAGAAAGATGGAGATGAAAGAAAAATCATATGGAGACTTATCCAGTAGAACAGTAAACATTTAGGAAGACAACTACAAATAGCAAAAAAATATTAAACACCACTACAATCTCATGTATTAAGATGAAGTGCAAAGAGATTCTACAATCTAGGACATAATCAAAATGCTTGATTTTGAATCAAAAAGAAATTTTCAGAAATTCTATTAATTTGTCAAAATTATTACAAATGTTGGTAAAGAAAAATGATTAATTGAATGTGAAAATTATTTCAGTTGATGTCATTGACATCAGTGAAAGTATGTGAATGACTCCTCCACTTGTTTGATTGCAACAATCTTTTAAGTTTAGATATTGTCCTTATTCATGAGGTGATTACCTTTGTATCATATCATGCCAGTGGGCTAGCATTGCCATGTCTTTTGTATCTTAGAATCCTCCATAATTTTTTCTTTGTCTTATAATTATTTTTTCAAGAGTTTTTCTGAAATAACTCATCATGAGAACTTACCTGTGACCATTCCCCAGAACTGTCTCCAGAAAGGAAGCACCTGGGTTTTGTAAGTTTGGCTTAGCAAGGGATGTTTACTGTCTGACTTACTGCAAGTCTTACATTGCTTGTGTCTCTCCATGACACCTCAAAATGGATTGTTACTATCCAGTTACATATTTCCAAAATGCCCAGTGAAGTATGTGAATGACTCCTCCACTTGTTTGATTGCAACAATCTTTTAAGTTTAGATATTGTCCTTATTCATGAGGTGATTGCCTTTGTATCATATCATGCCAGTGGGCTAGCATTGTTCACTAGTGAATTAACTGCATTGTCCATTGTCCGTAAGTATTCATAAGAATGACTTACTGCTATTTTAGTAGAAAGCTTAGCAAGTAGGGTGTTTCTTTCTCTCTGCTTTCATCCCTTTTTTTGCCCATTCCTCAAGTCTCTAAAGAGAAATTGAACTAACAGTCATGTAACTACTTGTTAATGTGTCAAGTTCTCAATTATACAGCTGTAATAAATACACATGGGCAATGGAGATGAAGAAAGCACCTAATTTCCTTCCCGTTTTTCTCTCCACATATAGTTATGATAAAATATACTGTTTTGTGAATATTGCATTTTAATGAATTTTAATATGCAGAATCTTTTTGAGAGTTTTTTAATCATTCTTTTAATTACTGAGATCAGCTTGAAGCAAAAGACTTGAAAAGCTTTGCCAAAGAGGAAAAAAATAGTATTCTAGAAAAAGTCAAAGTAAAGTGTTTTGACTCTATTTTTTCTGATAAACTCATGGCAGTATTATGCTAGCAATTACCATCTTTCAAGTCAAAACTTTAAAGAACCACTAAATATCAGCTAATCAACGGTATTGTGCAATTCATTCAGAGCAATTTAAAGCCCATGTAAGGGGAATATTTTTTGAGCAGTTCTGATAAGTACCCAAGAACAGTCCTTATCTGAAAATTTTGATGGAATCAGAGTAGAATGGAATGTCATAATTAATCAGGGCCATTTCTTCATCTATAGCATTTTTTCAGGATTGAACTGGAAGAAAACTATCCAGTTTAAAGAGGTCACTTACTGGCTTCTCCAGTATTTCATAGGTCTGTTTGAGACTGTCTTTCTCTGAGTTAAAATGAGGAGAGCTTGAACTCCCAAATTCTAAACTCAGGGTCAGAAAACACATTTTTAACCAAAATTTGTCATCCAGTTAAAATGGTCAGGCAAAGTACTCATTTTATTATAGGGTAGTCTGCGTGGCGTTTATTTCTTTATGTAAGAGCGTGTTTACATCAGAACCATTTCGTTTACTGGTAGCTTAGAAAAAAAGTTTCAATAATGATTGAAAAATATATTCAATGATGTAGAATTGTAGACCATGTAAAGATGTGAGAACAACAATCTGAAATATTAAACAAAGAATAATTCTCTGGTAGAAAAATTAAAGCAAATTTGGAAAAAAGCAGCATCAAAATAAAGTCAATTTTTCCAGAACTGAGATGGCTTCTGTGCATCCATGGTACTTATGGAATTAATACACCACATCTATCAATGAATGTTCACATCAACCCCATGAAAATTATTTTTAGAGAATGATAAAATTATTTTTCTCATCTATTTTCCCTAACCACCTATCCAATGGCATTCCTGGTAATGGGTAAATGGAAATCTATATCTTAGTGGAAATCTATAAACGTGATAAGACGACATGTATTTTAAATCATTTGTATTTTATAAAAATGCTAACTTCTGAAATCATAGCTGTAGATAGTATCTCACCCTCATAATACAGTGTTCCTACCTCTTCTGATATTATCTTTTTCCTCAGTGAATAATGTAACTGCAGTCTTTTCCAGAAACACAAGCATGTGCCATCTTTGCTACCACATTCTCTAGTCCCTGAGTGATCTTTGTCTTCCATAATTCCTTCCAAGTCATCTACCAAAGACAGAAAAATGTAGTTGCTTCTATTTGCAATGTCAACTCTCTTTTCTGCTACCTATAGTCATTGTAGTTTACTCTTCCTGCAGTTCTTCCTGAACTTGCTAGAGAATTGCTACTGATTTTCACTAGAAATCTTTTCTTAGTGGTGTATTATTCCTGAAACATACCACAAAATATAGCCATGCCATATTTGTATGGTTACAGTAAAGTACTGATTTATTTTATATTAATTCAGAAGATGTTTATTTATTATATAGCCCAGAGAATTTGACCTTAAGAATTAACAATCTCAATGTGTCTATTGGGGGTGAAGTTGATTTAATGTGCTAGTGTGGTTCAGTGATAACAAACGTGATAATAATATTTTGCTTTAAATCTAAATTTTTTATCAAATCAATTGATTTGAACTCATCATGGCCTCTGTGCCTTAATCTATTTCTGTAATGCAAATAACTGTAGATGACCAATTCCATTATAATGATGATTAAAATTCAAATTTAAAATACAGTGACTATTCAGTTCACTTAGGTACACATCTGTTTTGTAGCTACTGTTTATTAAACTGAAGGCTGTTACTATGAAAATAATAGTGATAAATTCTGATTCACTAGATGTTTGTAGAACAGTGATGATGGTCTTCCAGGGGCTTAAAAATACAGAAAAAAAAAAACTAACAAAATTCTGATTGAGAGTATGAAGGTCATATCAGAGACGGAAGTAGGGTTATTTGGACACATGAAGAAAGGGGTGATTAATTCTTTGAGAGGAGATTTACGGTAATTGGTAGGAAGAAGGCACATAGCAAACCAAGAACCAAATGAACCAAAGCTGCCCATAATTGTTTTTGCTTATACTGATGATAATGGCAAGTTATCAAAACAATAAGCTGTAAGTACATGCAAATGTTTTTCATCCAAAATCTTACCTCACCATTGAGATGCACATAAAAATTTATAGCATCGCATCAGCTTTTAAGTTTCAACATGTCAAGGAAATTGTTTTTAATGCAAGCACATGGGAATGTCTTGGAGCTATGAACTGTATTGATCCTACTTCCCCCTCTCACTACTTTAAGTCAAGCCAATAAAGTCTCTTAAGAGAGTTTAATTTAACACACAGTCTGACTGCCTCAACGATCTCTCCTTCAGCTATTTTCCTATGTCAGTGCTGTTTTCCAAATTTAGAAGCTCCACACCCTTTACATTCAAGCTCTGATTTCTCATGACTGTCTCTGTTCATGTTGCTCCTTCATGACTAAGTGGTGGTTTTGAAAGCTCAAAAATGACCTCTTTGGCAAAAGTTCCATGACACCTTTTGAGAATAGCACACATGGAGATATTTGCTTAGATTATCAAGAGGTAGCTTTTTTTTTGGACACAGTTTATTGACATTTTACCTTACATTAGGCCATATGATTCTAGAAGGTCAGATGTGTGTGTTATTTTTGCCTGTAATGCTTTACTCAAAACTATTAAGTACCTGGGAGATTTGCCATTCTTTTCTACTCCCACTCAAAACAGAAAGTGATAGTATGTCATCACATAACTTTTAACTGAACCCTTTCTCAAAAATTCTTCTTACTCCAATTCTCCAGGCAAGTATTGTCAATCATTCAGAGTTAGCACAGGAAGTCATGAGGTACCATTGCCTTTAGATGATTCTAAATCCTCATGTGAATAATTAATACAGCAAAGAACCCTTCCTATTTCGCTAATACCACACCTGGAGCTGGTATAGTAATTGCCTACTTTGTTCAAGTTACACTAGGTTATTTTTCATAACTAGGTTACTAATTATAATAACTTACTAGGTTATTACTTAACTGATGTAATCCTCAAAGGAACATATTCCAGATATTAATTTCTTTATTTCTCAAAGATGAAAGAACAGATGCAGAGTAGTTCAGGCACATGTCTAAATCAATAACATTAGCAAGACTAAATTATAACTACCTCTGCAAAGGTTCATATATGTAAAATGAAATATTAGAGATTGACTATAAACAGGAGTGCCTATAGTTAATAAGTCTTTTTCATATACTTAAAATTTGCCTGAAGAGTAGATATTATTTAAGTGTTTTTACAAAATGCATAGATGATAGTAACAAATAAAGAAAATGGGAAAATATTTGGAAGTGATTAATATGCGTATGCTATCGATAGTGGTGATGGTTCATGGGCATACACTTACCTGCAAACACATGTTGTTTATTTCAAATTTTTACAACAAATTTTATATACAAATTTTTATTAATCATACATCAGCAAAGTGGTTTAAATAAGTACCTAAATCACAGCTATTTTACATGGCTAAACTTTTTCTTTTGTTTCTAAGAATCTTGAATATATTTTGCTGTTTGCTATAAAACTGTAGCTTCTTGGAACTCATATTCAAAGAACTAGAGTTAGGTCTATGCAGCCACCATCTCCTAGCTGCTCCTCTGTCCCTATGTTACAGTAAAGTGGCAGGTAGATCTGCTCTATGGTAACGAAGTGAAAAAGACAGCAGAACTGGCCTTGGAAAGAAAGTGGAGGTAATTCAGCTGAATGTCAGTTCCAGCATCTTCATAACTATGTGGAATTGATAGCTCCTCTACCTTTTCCCATTCACTGTTCCTTATAATTGCCTGGTGGAAGTTTGAAATGGTAGCTGCTTTTCTTACTCTATATGCTCTCCTTTTCTGTCACACACTCAGACTGATTTGTTATTTCTGGGTTGTTCGTGAATGCTGGACTGTTGTTGATCATTGATTTTTTTCCTATCTCAGAAAAAGGAGCTGCAAGGCATTGCCTTTCAAAGAAAAAATAAAAAAATAAAAAAAGGGAGAAAGAAAAACTACACACATCTGAAGGATTGCATGGACTTTGTAAATAGATTTGTTCCCAAATGTTTTATTTTAATCCAATCAAAACATTTGAGCAACCTCCACCTTTAGAGGAACTGAGCTGCAGTATCCCAACAGAAGTATGCCATTTTGAAGCTTAGCTTACTGTGGACATACGTTTAGATTTAGTCATTAGGAGCGGAGAAGTATCGTGGAAGGTGGTAAAATGTGTGTCCTTCCAGTTGCTGCTTTCTTTTTATTCTCAGTTCATGATCTTCTCTACATGGATTGGCCTTTGAACACAATTCAATTCTGAATCAGCTTGATCACTTCTTTCATCTTTGAAATCTCAGGTTATTTTAAAATCCAGTTTCCATAGTTTAAATGGAAAAGTCCTCTGGGAAATAACTGTGATGTTAGAGAATTAGACTTAGGAAGTGACACGCATAGCACAAATATATGATACACATTCCTCTGCCACCATCCCCCTGGAGTAGCTTATGGTCATCTGGAAGTCCATCATTCTTTTAAAGTCAACTATGATTAAACAGAGTCGTTGAAAAATTTTTGTCTCACTACAGAAAGCTAGGGACACTCAGTCTCTTCTCTAAGAATTAATCTACATGACTGAAAAACCACTGTAAGTTGCTTAACTTGCTTTCTAAGTGTCTTTTATGCCCTGGAGTTCAAGCTGTTTGAATGTGAAAGTAACATGTTATCATGTGTCCTAAATAATACTGAGTTCTGTGCTATTTACCCTCAGGATTCAATACTTTTGAATGAATTAATAACATGAATATCTCTGAACCACCCCTGAGTCTGTGTAGGAGGTTAACTTACACTGTAGTTATAACTACAGCATAATGCTGAGAAGACCAAGGTTTACTTCAGTGTAGTCATATCCTTCGATTTGTTGTTTATTGGAACCCAGGTCAACTGTCATCCATTTTTGTTTGGGACATAAAGAGAAATGGCTAGGGTGGGTGGGTTGAGGAGTACAAGAATCCCATGTCTGCAGAACAAGAAGGCTGTGTGAGGAGTTTCTGAGCTATATATCTCCTACACTGTCTGAACATTTATAACAAAAGCAATGTCAATATTCAAAAATTTTGTTTTTCTGATTATTCTTCTGGATACATCCAAGGTCATTGTAGAAACTTTTATCCATCATTTCTTCAGGAAGCACTTCTTGGAAGCACATTCTATGGTAAGTTATGCAGGGGAAATGGAATGGCATCAGAAGCTTGGTGACAATAGAATTTTATGTTTACTAAAAGGAGAGAATATAAGCATGTCAAAAATATTTATTCCTAAGTTGGCATTATGCTTTATTGCTGAGTAACTACTAACAGAGTGATTATTGTATTTATCTTCATAAGTCTTGATATGAAGGGACAGACATTATAACTCTATTCTAGAGATGTGGGCAATGTGACTGGATTTACCTGCAGCACATTGAATTATTGGCTAAATTCCTTCCCTCTCTCTGAATGCATCCCCTTTGCTACATGACTTTTAGTTTCCCCAGTGACGGGACTGGAAACTATTTTCTATCTCTTTGACTCTGCTTTTGACTTTGCCATTTGTCTTGACCAATGGAGTAAATTAATTGACAATGACATGTCACTTCCGAGGTTCAGCCTCAAGAGGGCTTTTATGTTTATCTTAAACTGTGATGAGTCACATGAGAAGGAACATATCTTGGCTAGTCTGTGGGTCACAGGAGCAGATTGAGAGCAGTATGGAACAGAACCATCTTGAATAAGTCTACCTTAACTCTACTAACCAGCAGACCCCCTAAAGAATTTTAATTAATTGGTATTTTAAGTCACTGAGTTTTGGCTGGGTTTTGAAGTAATAGCTAACAGACATTACCCAAAGCTATATGGCTATATAATAGCAGAGATCATTCATCACTTTGACTACAAAACTATTGACATTCTATATTGTCAGACTGCATACATAGCATAAGAGGCTACATGATTTTGGTTACAAGGTCAGTAACTTTTAGTAAACTGCTTCACCTGGTTGAACTTCTGTTTCATTTCCCCTATCAAATTTCTGCTACTGAGTTATCTACCAACCACTTATACCTTTCCTTTTATAGGTAGGTGTTCAGTCCTAGGCATTGTTTCCTCTCTCCACTTAATCAAGTCCACATATTTAGCACCTCATTTCTTTTTATTTTTCATACATTAAGCATTTAATTGTGCTGAGATATGATACCAGCGAAAACCAACTTTCAACCAACAAGTTTCAATAGGCTCTCATTGATATAATTTTTGCTTTTTATTGTTTGCACTTATATATCTAAATACATATATATGTATATATATACATGTATGTATATATAGTATCATTGTCTACTCCGTTGCTCTCCCATCACCTTACCACCTGTGCACCATTTTAGTCTTTTGCACCCTCCCTGGTCCCTGTTCTCTCCTTCCTCCCCCCTCTTATTCTATGCTTTAGTTCTGTTGGAAGTTTTCAGATTTTCTTAAGCATTTGTTTGTTTGCTTTTCCTATATCTCTCAAAAACATTCCATATTTCTCTTTTACATTCTGACTTATTTCCACTAAGATGATTCCTTCTAGCTCCATACAAGTGATAAGGGTCTGATAACAAACATACACAAAGAATTTGCACAACTTAACAAAAACAAAGCAAAAAACCCAGTCAAAAATGGGGAGAAGAAATAAAATGACACTTCTCCAAAGAGGAAACACAGATGGCCAATAATCATATGAAAGAATGTTCCACATCACTAATAATCAGGGAAATGCAAATCAAAACCACACTGAGATATCATCTTATACCAGTAAGAAGGGCCCATATTATAAAAACAAAAAAGGGCAACAACAAGTGCTAGCATGGATGTGGAGAAAAAGGAACTCTCTTACACTGCTGGTGGGAGTGCAAGCTGTTCAAGCCACTATGGAAGGCTCTGTGGAGGGCCCTCAAACAACTGAAAATGGAGCTACTATTCAACCCAACAATCCCACTACTGGGAATCGACACAAAGGACACAAAAACACTCATTCATAAGGACACATATACTCACATGTTTATTGCAGCACTATTTACAACCAAGATATGGAAACAACCCAAATGCCCCCAAATAAATGAATGAATGAAAAATATGTAGTATATTTACACAATGGAATATTATGCATCAATCAAAGAAGGCAAACAAGTTATTTGCAGCAACCTGGCACCTCATTTCTAATCCCACCATTTGTAAATTTGTCTTATTCACCTATTCTCTCCTTTCCTGGCATTTAGCATTTATATGTGGTCTCAGTTTTGTGCAGTCACACCCTTAATCCCTGTTCTTAAATACAAATCTTGCCTCTGTAGCTCAATATGAGTCACTAACAGGGACTGAGGTCTCTGCTTCCCCAGTACACTTATAAGTATAAAGATGAGAGAATACATAAATAATAATTAAACTCAAGTGTAATGTATATGTTAAGGTGACCAAATTAGCTTAGCACCTTTTTTATGACTTGTGTAATTGCAGGTGTTCTCTAAGCTGCTAAAAAGCAAATGTAAAAGGTTTATGACATTACCTTGATCTCTTGTCATCTAAAAAATTATTGGAAAAGCAGCAATAAGTATAGAAGTATATCTTACCCAAAGAAAAGAATGCTTCCATTCTCCACCAGGTGTCTCCTCAGGTTCAGTCATTTCAGCAGTTTCCCTATAAAGATGAGACTGTGGCCAGGTAGAAGACAACACAATGCAGAAGCAGCCCACCTACTGTAAAGGACTGCAGGCTTATTACTTGCCAAAGCAAAGCAGCCAGAGATACAACATCAAAGCTTGCTTCCCTGGGTGTGCACAACGTGGGCACAACCACTATTTCAAAGAACATGTCTTTGAAACCATAGCTCATGGATCATTACTTATAAAAGATTACCAGCTCTTCTTTTAAAATGTAATTTCCACCTCAAGGAAAAACTTAATTTTCATGCATATCACACTCATTACCTTTGGTACATAGGTAGCTTATTAGCAGATTTTGGTTTTCTTTAGAAAAATTTTGCATTTGAAAGAAAACTAAATCAGCAATAATAACTCAGCATTTGCTGCCATTCTTTCAGCTTTTCCTTTGCAACTCCTGGAGTTGTAAGCACACAGGAGCTTTGCCTCAAACTGTCAATTCAAAGAAAAACTGTCATAACTACCAGTAGATATTGTGTGTGTGTCCAACAAGCTGAAGGATTTTCCAAGATAATTTCAGGGCCAGGTTATTAGAAACTTGTAGCCAGACACAGAGAGGGAAGAATATACTTTTATGTAAAAAACAGCGAAGACTTTCATTACAGAATGAATATGATAACTAGCCCCTTGTGACAAAAGCACCCCCCCCTTTTTTTTATAGAGTGCTAAGACAGGAAAAAATACCCCTAACCTCCTGGGTTCTTATCAGATGGGTGAAGTAATCACATTAGCATCAGACAGAGTAGTAGGAGAAAAGGAGCAAATTTAATTACATACATATGGAGAATCAGCATGGCAGTAAATTCTGGTTAAATGGAATAAAACAAAGGTTTATGTTCTGAGCTAAGAAATGAACCTGGGACGTCAAGGAGAAAGGGGATTCATATAACAAAAAAACAGATGCTCTATAACTAGATGTTTGCCCTGCTACATAGATAAATTTCTAGATAGAAAGGTTATTCCTAGAGACAACCCTCAATCTTGGTTACACCTCTAAAGTTCTTTCTTCTAGGCAAAGGTAATTGTAATAGTTTCTCTTAGAGCCCATAAGGCCTCTGTTGAACTTAGCTGAAGATAGCTCATTTGCCAGAGTGACACAACTTAGAAGGAGAGATCTGGACATCATGGGGAGCCTCTCCTTTATAGGTGTTGCACTATTACTTGCTATTTCTCCTCAAGATTTGCTCTCAATATTGATCTTAATATGAATTCCTTAATATCAATTCCTCTATATTGATCTTAATATGAATTCCTTAGTATATATATAGTATAGTATATATAGTACATATATAGTATATAGTATATAGTATATATAGTATATAGTATATATAGTATATAGTATATATAGTATATAGTATATAGTATATATATAGTATAGTATATATAGTATATGTATAGCATATATATAGTGTGTATATATATACACACACATACATATGGAGTTGAACATATCCACATGTTATAAGCACAATCTATGAAAGAGATCTAGTATTCCTTTGTCTCAGTGATGGCCTTACCTTAGGAGAGAAAAGAAGAAAGCACTATTTATACAATGATGAGTTAATTTTTGTTCCACATGGCATCCATGTGATATAAAGCTTTCACATGTTAATATTTCACCTATAACCTAATTTTAGGTAGATTAGAATGATGATGAGTACGTGGTATTATGAATTGAATTTTGCTCCCTCCAAAAGATATATTGAAATCTCAAGGCCAGTATCTAAAAAAAATATTTGATCTTATTTATAAATAGGATTTTGATAGTGCAAAGTACGTTAAAATGCCATCATTAAGGTGATTCTAACTCAATGTGAATGGGTCCTTAAAAAAAGGAAGAAAGGTGAACATAGGAACAGACACAGAGGGAACAGCGTGAGTATAAAGGTGGAGATGGGGTGATGAGTTGACAAACACAGAAATTCCAAAGCTTAACAGCAAATCCTGAAAATTAGGAAAAAAGGCATATAATTGATTTTCTCTCATAGTTTCCAGAAAAATTCCCACTGACACCTTATCTTTGACTCCTGGCCTCCGGAACAGGGAAAGAATACATTTCTATTATTTAATACCCACCCCCTACACACACATACACATACCCCACCCCAGTTTTTGATAGTTTGTTAGACCAGCCCTAGGAAACAAATACAAATGGGGGTGAGTCAGGGAGTTGAGGATACCAGTGATACATGTTCTTCCCAGATTGATGGAAGTAGTTTTAACTTTGTTCAGAAATGTAACTTGTGGTGGTTGGACATATGGACATATCGGCAGATGAGACAGGAAAAGGAGAGGTAAGACAGGTGACTAAGAACTATTTTGCTGTTTTTCCCCCATTCTACTCTGTTACTATGGATTAATTAAATATTTTGTATCCACCAAAAATCAGGAAAACCTCCAGTAATTTACTAGTTATCAGTAATTTACTAGTTACATGTTGAATCAGAACCCTGTGAGTCATAACATTCTGAATATTAGTCCTTGATATTTCCTAATTTTATTGGATAATATTCAAGACATCATAATCATGGCACAATGTGTCCTAGGGATTTGTCACTAACTGATCTACATTCTCACTTAGTGCCATAGAGTCACTAAATTTCAAAGAAATTCTTTGCTTAGGATTATCATTGTTACATCATTCAGAATATTCAGAAAAACACAAAGTAAGGGCCTTAGTGCCAATGTTTGTCTTGCCTTTTGCTTTGTACAAAGTTCAAGTGTGAGGTCAAGAGTAACTGGAGAATTCCTAGCAAATTGACTTTATCACAAGTTTGTTTGTTTGTTTGTTTGTTTGTTTCTTTTCCACTCCTCACCTTTCATCAATCCTGAAATAGTTCTAGTGTTGATTTGGGGGATAGAGGAGCCTCAACACAGCATCATTGACCTTTGTTACTGACTTCTGTTCTATAGGCAATATCAAACTAACATACATCCAAACTTTAATTCTGAAAAGCTATGGAGTAAAATATTGGTATGAACATTTAGTAGTGATACTGATTACCATTATGTTGGTTCTTACAACTCAGTAATCTGGCCCAAGAGGTTTATTTATTTTTATTTTTGAAATTAATTTTATTTTTTGATTGCAACGCACACATATATTTTTTACATCATTTTCAACGCTGAAGTTCTCCTACTACCTTGTCACCCATGAACCATCATTTTAATCGCTTATATCCATCCCCACTCCAATTTTAGTCCCTTTCCCCTCCCTTGCTTTATGCTTTAATTCTGATGACAGTTTTAAATTTTCCTTGTCCTTTGTTTGTTTTTCCCTATCCTGCATATAAGTAAGATAATCCAGTATTTCTTTTTTATCTTTCTGGCTTATTTTCACTAGCATGTTTCCTTATAGGTCCATCCATATTATCACAGATGCATCAAATTTGTCTATTTTTGATTGATGAATAATATTCTATTGTGTACATATACCACAACTTTGTGATCCATTCATCTATTTTTGGATATTTGGGATGTATCCATATCCTGGCTATTGTAAATAGTCCTGAATAAATATCCAAGCCAGGTGTCTTTGAATTAGTGTTTTTGTATCCTTTGGGTAGATTCTCAGAAGTGGGATTACTGGATTAAATGGTAGTTCCATTTTTCAGTAGTTTGAAGGGCCTCCACACAGCTTTCCAAAGACCAGTTTGTAGTCTCACAAGCAGTATAAGAATGTTTTCTCTCCACCTCCACTCCAGCACTTGTTGCCTGGTTTTTGATATGGAACATTCTTCCAAGTGTGAGATGGTATTTTAGTGTAGTTTTGATTTACATTTCCCTGATATTAGTGATGTTGAGCATTTTTTCATATGCCTAGTGGCCATTTGTTTTCCTCTTTAGAGAAGTGTCATTTTAGTTATTTTCTTCATTTTTTGACTGGGCTTTTTCTTTTTGTTGTTGTTGTTAAGTTGTATGAGATCTTTGTGAATCTTTGTTATCAGACCCTTATCACTTGTATGGAGAGCAATTATTTTTCCCATTCAGTTTGGCTTCTTTTTGTTTTGGTTATTATCTCTTTTGCTGTAAAGAAGCTTTTTAGCTTGATATAGTTCCAGCTGTTTTTTTCTTCATTTTTTTAGCATCTATAGATGTGTCCTGAGATAGGTTTCTGAAGAGTAAGTCTTGGAGTGTTTTGTCCATATTTTCTTTTATGTATTTTATGGTTTCAGGTCTTACATCCAAGTCTTTTATGCATTTTGAGTTGATTTTTGTGCATGGTGTGAGGGAGTAATCTATATTCATTCTTTAGCATGTAGCAGTCCAATTTTCCAGCACCATTTGCTGAAGAGACTATCCTTTTTCTATTGTATGTTTTTTGCCCCTTTGTCATAGATTAGTTGATCACACACGTGTGGCTTTATTTCTGGACTGTCAATTCTGTTCCATTGGTCTGTGTGTCTGTTTCTATGCTAGTACCATGCTGTGTTTATTCTTATGGTTTTGTAGTATAATTTAAAGTCAAGGGGCGCAGTCCTTCTATTCGCTCTCCTTTTGGTCTACTGAGGTTTTTTATTATTCCATATGAATTTCAGTAGTATTCATTCTATTTCTTTAAAAAAAATGTCATTTGATTTTATTCGCATGCATTGAATCTGTAGATTGCTTTTGGTAGGATGGCCATTTTGACCCAAGAGGTTTAAATATTGAAAGGGGGTATGAATAAACAATTCAATGTGTTCAAGCATACCTAGAAAGACCTGTAATCAGCAAACAAACTCTAACTACTGGGCCAAAGTACTGGTAATTGCATACCATGCTACTCAAGTTTCCAGCTATCCCAATTTAACTTGACATCTATTAAGAAACTCATCACAAGATGCTGCAATGGGGTTTGTACCGTGTTTCTCACTATTTTCTGCATTAGCTTTGCTTGTTTTCAAGAAAGAGTACCACTTGGTTGCCTCTCTGCTCATGTGTATTTCTTGTTTAAAAGAAGATAGCTTTAAAAGCAATGAGGGAAAACAGATTTCCCTTGCATAAATGCATTGGTAAGTGTCCTTTTTTCTGCTTTTTTTTGGTAGAAACATGGACCCAGGAATTTGAAGTTGGTAACCAATTTTAATATATGGGATTTTGAGTTTTTGGAGTGCTGCATCAGGGCCAAGTAAAAAATATCTTGCATCATGCTATGAAGAGAATTTTTTCTAACTACCCAGGAAGGTACTCTGTATGGAACTGAGTTGAAATCCAGAATGTAGACCCCTGGATGAGGCTTCCTGGAGTAGGGAGAGCTTCTTGGTCTCTAATATTTCCAGCAACCAACCTGATGCCCAATCCCAAATGAACTTCATCAAGGTTTTCTGAATATATGACAGTGGGAGTGCTCATAACTGGCCTGTTGAACACTGGCTGCATATCCATATTTGAAAATGAGGTTTCCTACTTAGAATCTTTTATCTGTGCTACTCATTCTCACTTAGATGCCAGTATGAGATTGTTGAATTTACAATTCTCATGCCTGAATTATCTGTGGCTTGATTCTGTTGGTTTCTCATGTGCTGGTATGGAGGGGCATAGTTGGTCATATTGCATTTGAGAGTCCTCTAATGTTACTATAGGAAACATGGAAACCTTTCTGAAAATATTTTCTAGAGACTGATGATTACTGTGAGTCCATCCTGCCTCCTTCCTCTTCCCCAGTACTGACATGGACCACGGCAGTTGGAGTGAGGTGAGTGATAGATTGTGCCCTTTGAATGCTAGCACACTATAGGGAGAAAACATCATTCCTGGGACAGCAGATCATACACACAGAGACTAATTCAGACTTCCACTGTCATCATTGTCTGAATCTGTGTGACTGCTATGAGAAAGAAAAGCAGTTACAGATACAGAAATAGTTGGTATAGTGTGAATTATGAACAACTGCAGAGACAGTGTCTTCTGAATATGGTCCATAAACTTCCATACAGGGAAACAATTATTTCAAGGCAGGTACATTTATGGCTCAAAAAGGAACAAGCAAGGAGGCCAAGACCAGAACCAATTAAAGAAAGAAGCCAAATAAGCCCAGAGCTTAAATGCCATTTGTCTCTCTCACAGTAAAGCAAGATTTGGCACTAACTATGAAACTGTGAGACATTTTCAATTGTAAATATGTGTTTATCCTTTAGTTTATTTTATAGCTGACTTAATGGTTCACTCTTGAGTATGGACCTAGTCCATCTCAAGCAATCTTTCTGTGCTCACTGTGCTATGCCAAATAAGGATCCTCCTCCGTTATTACACATTCTGCTTTCTTTCTGGTGGCCTCTGATTGGTAATTGCAGTCAGAATTCCAGTTTCTAGGTGAGAAAAACAGTTCAAAAACAGTACTTGGAGAATGCTAGCTTACTCAAGGTGTGCTGTGTGCTGTATTGCCTCACAAATTCTGAAGCTGGCTGTATCTTAATTGCTATTTGGATGGCTAGCAATGCAAAAATGTCGAGAAAAACAGCATCTGCTTATGAAAATGTTTTTTGATTTTTGAAGCTCTGGTAATAGAACTGGCCATGGAAAGCAAGTTATTTTTTTTTTTTTTGAAGCTGTGATGGACATTAAAAGTATACTCTTGAGTCATTCCTCCTTTGGGAACCTGTCTGCCACAGGCTTCCTGCTGACAAAACTTATCACTAATTCATTTGCATGTTTTAACAATAAAAAATGTTTTCCTTAAACTGAAGTGAATTTTCTACAGTATAATCCAATTGCCAATAAGGAACATTTTCCTTCTCTATCAGTTGAAAGGCATTGAAAATTTCCTCCATTCATTGCAATGTAAGAATCTGTAATTTTTTAGACCCACTTTAATCCTGAATAAGTGATTCCTTTCCTTGTGAAATCTTACAGGTTCCAGACATTTGATTTTATCAAATCTCCCCTTAACTTTATAAATTTGATGAGTCATATGCATCTGGGAAGTGCTAATGCTGAAGTAAAGTTAATAAATTAGGGAAAGAATCAAGAACCAACTGCAATTTAAACTGACATCCAAGTTTTCTGGAAATTCTTTCATTCACTTTTTTCTTCTTTCTAAGTACTCACAGCTTAGATCAGATGTAGTTGGTCTGAAGAGATAATGGAAAAGAATATATTCTATTTGCACATAGCTATGACACTTGTGGGGTAAAAGAATGAAATGAAAACATATTTTTTAAATGATCTTTATATTTAGGAAACAAAAATCAGTTGCTATTTATATATCAGATGATGGTAGAAAGATCATTGAAGGGGATAGACTTAGGTAAATCTAGCTGTTACACTACTTTCTCTAAATGACACATGTATCAAATATATAAGTAGGGTAGAAAATTGAAGGACTTTGTGCTGCAGTGATATAAAGTGGCTAGGTTGTGAATCTAGTGCCAAAGAAAACCTTACCCCCACACCAAAACAAAGCTCATTATTCAACAAGGATTGATGCTTTAGCAGTAGTGTGGTGTTCATGCGGTCAAATTTAATTCCAGATTCTTAGGGCATTTCTCAGAAATGTCCACGTTCAGCTCCACGGATGTTCATGTCTGCAAAAATCACTCTGTAGCAGGTTAAAGTACTAATCTCCAGATTTCATGGTAACAAGAATCACCTGAACAGCTTTCAGGGCCCATACCCAGGTCACACCCATCTTAATTAAGTCACAGGTTGGGGGAAGGGAGGCAGGCAGACTTTTGTAACTGTCAGAGATTCCCAGCTGATTCCAGTAAAGTTTGGGAATCACTACGTGAAAGAAAATGAAGGTTAAAAGATCATGAAAATGTCACCAAGTGTTCAAGGCAAGTAGCAGTCACATTTGACAGGATGGGTAAGAAAGGTTCCCAGTTCCTTATGTGAAATCCTCAGGATGGATATTTTAGTAAAGCACAAAATTCCTCATATCTCTGAAGTGGTGTGATGTATATGCTTGTAGAGTTTACTTATCGCAAAGTTAGTATTTCTGCAGGAAATTATTTGCACAAAATGAACACGTTGAAGTGACAGATAACCTTATATCCACTGGTTAGGTTTTACCAGCAAATGATTTTGCCTATAATTATAAAACTCCTTTTGATTTTTTGAATTTTTAAAGCTGTTGGTGTTTATAATTGTTGATAAGGGCATCTAAACCTATACTTAAACTGTCAGAAAACCCAGTCAGGGTCTAAGCAACAGATGCCAGCCAAGTGGATTGGAAATAATGATTTGACCACACTTTCATCTCAGGCTGAATCTGGTACTCTCACCTTTAAAAATAATTCTCATATATAAGTTTTCTAAAAGCTAAAGTCTTTGTTGTGCTTGTTCGTATATGCACATACAGTCATAGCCATGTATGTGTGTGTGTATAGGCGCGCATTTATGTAATTAAAAATACTAATCCTTTGGGACCTATACCTTAAAGAATCAACCAGTCACATTCCACAAGGGTAATCAGTAATCATAGATTCCCTGGTGTGTACCTCCCAAGGTTGTCAGACACAAACTTTAGAATCATTGGTGTTACCCTATCCTTTATTATCTATAAAGCACAGCTGTGATTCAACAGCTCATGGAGACTAGCAGCCAATCTCATCACATCTCAAATAGAGCATGCTGAGTCAGTTATTGGAAATAGTCTATTGACTTTCTATCCTGGGGCAGAATTGCTCCGTATTAATCAGATGAGGAGGTGGCTCGTGGATTTTTACTGGGGAAAAATGTGTGTGGTCAATGAAACTGGACTGACACAACAATTGAAGTTTTCTATTTTAGAGGAACTAGAGAAAATATAGGGATTGGTAGAAGGTTTAAACTGGTTATATAGTTTGGGGACTACTTAGTTGGACACCAAATAATTGGTCTGTACAGAGTTCTGGTAGGATAATTAGGTGAAAGGGACTTTATAAAGTTGAAGGATCATCATTGTAGACTATATTTAAGGTTTCCTTCACGGACTCATTTGATAAATTATCTTCATCTGATACTCTGAATGGTCTCCCCAGTCTCAGGTGCATAAAACCCAGGAAGCAAGGTGAAGTGCTTTCTCTATAATGTTGTTCCAAAATGACAAGTACAGATTTTATCACACCAAAGATATGAAGTACAGATTCCATTTTTAAGTACAGTTTGATCTTCAAATGCTTTGACAATTTTGTGTCTGTTGCTACTCACTTTTTTTTTAAATTTGAGACTAGGTCTAGCTGTGTTGCCCAAGGTAGTTCTAATCCCGTGGACACAAGTGATCCCCAGACTCAGCCTCCCAGGTAGATGGGATTACAAGTGGCCCCCACAGCACCCAGCTGCTTTTTCAAGAGCAGATCTTGCTATGTTGCCCAAGATAGTCTCGAACTCAAGCAATCCCTGGCCTTTTGCCTCCCAGCCTTTAGATTACAGGCACACACCACCATGTCAGGTTTACGAACTGGCTTCTAATATACCACAGCATTCACTATATATATCATTGTTTTAAAGCCCTGTATCCCACCTCTACCTCAGGAGGTAAACCTAACTGATGTGGTAATATGAGTCTATAATATCTGAATTTCTTTAGCTTCCTCACACTACCTAGACATGATCTACATTCATACCCTTTCTAGTGGCCTTCCATCTCTTTCCAACATTTTCTCACATTCCTGGGAACTCAGAGCTTCTGTGTCTCTCCTGCAGTTTTGAGGCCTCCTCATATCTGATCTCTCCTTTATAAACATGTTCAAATCTCTCCCACCTCAAAAATAGAGCAAAAGAGGATATGACCTTATGTTTGCAGTAACTTCACTTTCTTTGCTTTTATAGTTTAGTTTCGTGAGAGGGGTGAATAGAAGGTGAGGAAATAAAAACACTTAACTTGGCTTACCCTCCAACTAGTGCACTGAAATTGTTCTTTCCAGGGTCAATTATTCCAGCAGCTACATTCAGTGGATATCTCTTAATCATCTCATACTCTGCAATTTATTTCCTCCTTCCTGACATGGAATTGGCCTTTTGTGGCACCACAATCTTCTCGGTCCTTCAGGGAGACCTTCTTTCTGTTTTCTTCATGATTTTTTTTCACCACCTGTTAACAATCCCTTGAGTCTGTTTTGAATTTCTGTTACACCTTCATATCATTCAAACTCCACCCACTTCCACCCAGCATCATGGACATTAGCTGGTTATAGAGTGCCTCCCTTTCTACTCTGGATTTCAACTGCAGCCAGCTGCTTTCCCCATCCTTCTTCTGTCTGGCTTCACTGGCCAGTTTTGATGGCAAATATGCAGTACACTACCTGCATTTATCTATTACTGTGCCTCTAGAAGCCAAAGCTATTTTTCTAATGGTGAAAAATCTTAGTCATTTTGAATGCTTTTTCTTCCCTGAATAATATTTCCAATACACCCTCACTACACTTGTTTTTTCATCACCTCAGGAATTGACAGGTGAAATATGAAAAGGACTCCTAACACAGGGGAAAGAGAGACTGCAGAAAGACACAGGCCACTCCAGATGGTAAGTATAAGTTTTAATAATCAAGAGAATTAACATACAAGGCTTGTCTTGGAAAGCCACCGGCTAAGTAAATCTCCAAACCCATCTGTCAGAATTTTGAATGTTTACATTGAAAAAGTCTTAAGAGATTCAGTTATATACACAGTTTAGATTGTATTCATAGCATATTGCTTTCTCATAGTTGCATCCTTGAAATAACACTGTAGGAATGCTGGGCAGAAAATATATTCTTGGAACAGGGAAAAGGTTCAGATGCATTAGATTGTCCAGGTGAATCTTGTGAATTAATCAGCAGTCATCCTTTTCCATAACTTGCTCTAACAACCTCTCATTTCCAATTTTTCAGTGAAGTCAGATATATTTCTGGGGAAGTGATGAAGCATAAGAGACATGTGTTTCAGAAGTTGTACCTGGGATAAGAGTTCTAGTTGGACATGTAATGGCCTTTTCTCAGACTAGGCATAACATAGCTTCAAAATCATCCTCAACACGGTGCCAGGTAATGTGATTGAAAGCTAGCCAAAATTCTTTTAGTCCTTTTTACTTTGAATATTCTCCACTGTGTTACAGGTGGCTGCTCTAAAATTAAACAAAAGTGGTGCTGTCACCACCCTCTTAAAAACATTGTCATTGTTCTTTGACTAAAGGATGCAGATGTGTTTCTTAAATAAAAGTTCCTCGAGGACCTGGCTTTGCTGATCTTATCTCTCTTCCTTCTAGAAGTCTCAATCTTTCCCAGCCTCCACTGAATCTTTCAATCTACTGATGATTTCCTAGAACTCCATTTACACTTTTCTGTAAGATGTTTGAGTTGAATTTTTTTTTATTTTTTTAAATTTAAATTTTTTTATTTTTGCATATTTTACAATATATGATTGTATAACTGCTGATTCCCATGGAAATACCCCCCCCCCTCCACATCTCCCCTGGTCACTTTTCCTCCTTTCTTTTTGTTGTTTGTCCATGTTTAGCCCTTTAGTCTTTTTTTCTTCTTCTTCTTCTTTTTAATCTATTTCCTCATGTGCAATTTCCTGGGACTTGGTAGAACGTGCTGTTTATCATTCCTGTACTGCTTTTGGAGCACCTTTGGCTTATAATGTTGTTTCTTGTTTCTTGGTGGGTCTCATCTCCGCAGTTTGTGCCACATTTTGTTGCTCCTTCAGTCATGCTTCAGGTCTTTGGCTTTGGGGGCATGACTCCTCTGTATGTTTTGGAAAAGCAGATCCTCGAAGGGACAGCCATCAGCTGATGGTAGGTCTCCTCCCTTGGGGCTTTGCTGTGGGGCCACTGCCATTCGGCAAGCCTCTTTTTTTTTGGGGGGGGGGACTATGTCTCACTATTTTTGCCCATGGAACTTCAGGTTACTGTTGCCCATGGTACCACAGACTCAAGCAATCCCCGGCCTCAGCTTTCCCGGCAGCTGGGATTATAGGCACGCACCACTACGCCCAGCTAGTTTTTTGGAAATAGGTCTCACTGTGTTGCCCCAGGCGGGACTCGAACCGTGATCCCTAGCCCCAGCTGCTTCATAGGCTGAAACTTACAGGCACAAGCCACCATGCCCGGCTTTCAGTGGTATCTTCCATCTAAACAAAGAGGGTGTGCAAGTGCCCTTATTGACAGCTTCTCTGTGTCAGGTTTTTGTTCACAGCTCCTCTGTGGCATTGCAGGCATCATATTTTGTTGACTCTCCCAGTTCAGTGCATGTGGTGCTTGCCTTGTTCCCCTTGTTCCTGCCCGAGTGGCACATTTTAAGGGACTTTCCACCAGTACCTCACTCGTTTGGTTTCTGTGGATGAATAATTGTCTTAAGATACTACTCCTGATTAGGGCTCTCATGTTGAAGGAGTTGAATTTAATGACTATCACTAACGATACTTTATTGTAGTCCTAAAAATTGCTATAAGAGTAGTTCCTAAATGCTCTCAATGTCACAATAACAAATTATGTGAGGTATAGATGTGTTTTAACCAAGTTTGTTGTCATGTTCACTTCACAATATACACACATATCAGATTATGTCGTGCACTTTAAAAGCACACAAGATTATATGTCAGTTTTATCTCAATAAAGCTGGAAAAGAAAGAGTTCATATACAAGGGCAAATTGGTCAAAAAGGAAATAAGTGTTTAATAGGGACAAAAAAAGGACTTAGGAAAAAATCAGCATAAATGTTTATTACAGGAGCCAAAGAGAAGAGGAAGGCAGGCAAAGAATAGAAAAAAAGAGAGAATTGTCAAAAAATAATAGTGTCACAGAAATTAGTAGGAGACCAAAAGAAAGAAAAATAAGTGTCTTTGTTTTATGTTTATTTGCCCAGAAAGTACTGAGAAAGGGGTGGTGAACAGTTGCCACAATAGATCTGAGGCCAGGAAAGTGACCAGTTATTGCGAGTATCTCAGAGAGAACGAAGTAAATGAGAATCGAGTTGAAACTATTCAGTGTGGTGATTATATTGACATTACTTGAAACAGGTGTTACGGCTGAGTAGCAGGGACAAAAACCAGAATGCACAAGATTATGAACTGAGTAGGTATGAGGAAGTGAATTAAAGTGAAGGATGATTTCTTTCTGTATTCATCAATGAAACAGAGATTAGCATTCAATACAGGACATGTACATAGACATCTTCAATTCCACTTCTACCTTTCTATTCCCAGAATATGAAAAGGCTAAATTGCAAAGATACATGCATCCCTATGTTCACTGCAGCATTACTTACAACAGCCAGGGTATGGAAACAACCTTAGTAACCATTGATGAATGAGTAGATAAATGAAATATGGTATGTATGTAGATATAATGCATACTAATCAGCTTTAAAAAAATTAAAAATTACATGTTGCCAATTGCAGTAATATGGTTGGATATAGATGAGATTAGGCTAAATGAAACAAGTAGAAAAAATGTCATATGAGTTCATTCATATTGAATAAAACACTTTTAAATATACAGATACAGCACAAATGGCATTACTGGAGGTTAAGGGGTTTGGATAGAAGGTAAAATGGATAAAGGGCATCAAGTATATAAATGGAAGTAGCCTTTTGGTAGTGACTTTTGGTAGTGTTTACAGATACAGGATTATAATGCTGTATATATGAAAGTTAAGTAATGTTATAAACCAATGTTACAGCAATAAAGAAATAAAAACGAATAAACTGGAATTTAACACTAACTTATGAACTAATTTATTGAAAATATGTTGACCAATAAGTTGGTTAAACTAGTCAAGTGATATAACATAATATATCTTCTATTTTGCATTTGCTATTAGATCCATCTGTGTAGCAAATATTTTATATTTGAATGATTTGACATGCCAAACAGCTATACCAGCTAACAAGGATAAAGGGTTAGAAAGTATGCTGGAGGTCAAACTAATCTTTACTAGACAGATAATGTTTAAACATTTTCTTCTATATACAGACTCAAAAATGAACAACCTTAGGTTAGCAATGTTTCTGCAAGCATTCTTATGCAAATCCTTTTAAAAGCAGTTTCAACTAATAGCTACATTTTTTCCTTACAATGTTTTTCCATAACAGACCTAAATATATACACTTACCCTTTAAAAATGTATTAGAAGTCTGCTGAGAGTAGAGAGCAGAATGGTGGCATCCTGAGTTAGGACCAGGTCAATCAATTAGTTGGAACATGATGTTAATGAGATCGGGGTTGCAGATTCAATCCCAGCGCTGACCAGTTAGCTGGACTCGATTCAAGTTCCAAAGTATGAACCTCAGTCCCTAGTTAAATAAGAAAATGAAGTTGGATCATCATAAATATATCTTCATACTTGGGAAATAAAGCAACATTTTTCCCTTGTGCAGACAGGGTCAGAATAGCCAACGAATGTTATAACAGATACAGCTCATTAAATATGGGTCAGTTTTAGACAGAAAGGAGTAGAGAAATGGTAGAGAGGCAAGTGTTCACCTTTTCTATAGGTGAACATTGAGTCAGAGAACTCCTTCCCTGGAAAAGAAGTTGAAGCTTTGGGGCTGAACAGTTCAAGGTTTAGTAGGAATAGAAACATGTATTGAGGGAGATCTGTGGAAGATTGAGTGGCATGAAAAGCTAGAGGAGAATTTTGTAAATCCTGGCCTCATTCTCAAGTTTTTGTGCATTATTGTAGGTTTGTCAAGCTGTATTGTATTGAGTGTGGGCAGGAGATACGGACATGAGAACATTATCAGATGTTTACTCTCAAGGTAGTTATGCTACTGAAAAAGAATTGAGTGCAAGACACCATTTTGTGTAGGACGCATTGAAGAACTTTTTTTTTTCTTCATTATCAGGGATATTTTCTGCCCAAGACAAGTTTATACGGCTGCAGTTAAAGAAAACAATTAGAGGTTGGGAGCTGGACAAGCAGTCAGAAAATGTTATTTGAATTTTAACTTTTGCCAAGCAAGTAACTATGCTTGTCTCTAAAACTGCTTCAAGTGGGAAAAATAAAAGATGTTGATTGAAGCAAAGAAATCCACTGTGAAATGTTCATGTCTCCTTGGTGTGGAGCACATTTCGAAGTAAATAATGTTTCCAAATTATCTTATCCTGGGTGTGTATCCACTTCCTGTCTCTGTCTTCACCATATATGTTTATAATGATGTTTTGATTTCAAGTCCAGCCTAAAATGGAATGGAAGCTGCCCCTCCATGAGAGAGACAAGCATTTCTCCTGAGTCAGCTCTCTCAGTGCACATTATCAATGCACCATCTGTCTATGGGGTGATTGACCCTAGGACCATGTGGAGAAATGAAGTTGAGGAAAAGGTGGTGGGGGAGGGACAAGAAAAGAAATGGGACCTTTCTCATTTCAGAGGTAAATTGGGTTCCAGACCTGGCTTAGTAGTTGTCTATCAAATTCTGTCCAAATCCTTTCCAAAGTCAGTTCAATCTAACAACCTTAACTCAGGATATACAATTAAACCACAAATCTCAACTCCACGGTTTGTCTTGCTCACCCAGAAACAGGACTTGTCATGATTCATGTGGTGGCTTGTGGCTAAAATACTGACCAAGCAAATAGAAGACCTCAGAGAGTTTCCACTCTTATTTTAGAAAACGATTGCAATTCTAAATGATGGATAGCAGGAAAAGTAGTAACAGATCACATGAAATTGTACAGAAATTACTATACAATAAGGGCCCAAATAAAATGCATACAAAATTATTATATGTAAAAAGTAAATAAGATTTTATTACTTTCAGCTGCCTACAATAACTTTGATAGAAGAATGTTCTCAGTGAAAGAGATGATTAGATATGCTATAAAGAACAGATAATGTGGATTTGTTCCAATAACCTTCATTTTTCATAGAAATACATCATACATCTTTAAAAATGCTTTTCCATCTAAAATAACGTAAAGAACTGATATGTATGGAGCTATTGCTGAATGTTGTAGGTTGTATTATATAATTTAAATCTGTTCTATCCTTTAATTGAATTGAAATTAAAGTTTAATAGGTATCTAGTATCTCCTTTTAACAGATGCAAAAACTGAGGTTTGTTTGGGAAGGCTAAGTAATATTTCCAAGTTTATACAATCTATAAATTAGAACTCATTTTGAACTTACTTCTGAGTTGCTAAGTCACATGAAATTCATTCAATGTGTCAAGAATACAATTTACTTCTTAAAATACATCATAAGGTGTGTGCCCAAACAATAAAGACTAGCTTACCAAATAACTGAAATTATATGGTTCATTGCACATGTACAGTTACTATACCAATATATAAATACAGAAGTAAATTTAGAAAGTCTTACACTTATTCCAATTCCAACAGTTCACCAATTTTAAAGTATATTAAAAATATTTTTAGAATTTCTCTTGGAAATTTCCTTTACAGCCAGTATGAAACCATTTTTATGGCATTTATTGAGTGATTCTCAGTCATAATCACTAAGTTGGAGTAAATATAAATATGTAAAAAAATACAGTAGTATAGTACCTTCCTCTTGTAAATAAAAATTTTACTGAATCTTGAAGAATTCTACCTTTATTTTAATTTTTTCCTGGAGAAATTACTCCAAAAAATGTACAGAATGACTATCTCACATATATCTGGATGAACAATAAAATAGACACCAATATACTGTAGTTTTATGAAAAGCTTCTTTTCTTTGAATCCAAAAATATATAGACATTTTTTTGTGCTGAGAATGTGAAAAAAACAGTCTACATTAACCATTCATGACTTTGTAAGTGGATTTTAACAGGATTAATCTATTATCTTAATTTTTAAATTTTAATTTATACATATATATATATTTCACATCATTGTGTTCCCTGGGAGTCCCCCACCATCTCCCCTCCCTGTTCACTCCAGCTGGTCCCCTCCTATAGTTGTGTACTTTCATTTGGTTGTGCATATATTAGTGAAACCATTTGGTATCTGTTTTTTTCTTCTGACTTGTTTCTGCCAGTATAATTTCTTCTGGCTACATCCATGTTACCAGAAAATCACCAAATTTGTCCTTTTTATTGATGTGTAATATTCCATTGTGTACCACATCTTTTTCATCCAGTCATCTTTTTGGGGGGCATTCGGGTTGTTTCCAAGTTCTTGCAATTATAAATAGTGCTGCAATAAACATCTGAGCACAGGTGTCTCTTTGTACCCACATTAAGGTCTCCTTTGGGTAGATTCCCAGAAGAGCGATTACTGGGTCAAATGGTAGTTCCATTTTCATTAGTTTGAGGGTCCTCCACACTGCTTTCCATAGTGGTTGGACCAGTTTACAATCCCACCATCAGTGTAAAAGTGTTCCTTTCTCTCCACATCCACGCCAGCACTTGTTGTTGTCTGTTTTTTGGATGCGGGCCATTCTTATTGGTGTAAGATGATATCTCATTGTGTTTTGATTTGCATTTCCCTTACTGCTAATGATGTTGAACATTTTTCATGTGCCTAATGGCCATTTGGACCTCCTCTTTGGAAAAGTTTCTTTTTAGATCCTCTCCCCATTTTTTAACTGCATTCTTTGCTGTTTTTGTTAAGTTGTGTGAGTTCTTTGTGTATCTTTGTTATCAGACCCTTGTCGCTTATATGGACGGTGAAAAATTTTTCCCACTCAGTTGGGATTCTTTTTGTTTTTTCTTTTGTCTCTTTTACAGTACAGAAACTTTTCAGTTTGATGTAGTCCCAGCTGTTTATATTTTCCTTCATTTTTTTTGCCATCTATAGATGTGGCCAAAAATAGATTTCTTAATTGTAACTCATGAAGGGTTTTGCCCAGGTTTTCCTCTATGTATTTTACAGTTTCGGGTCTTAAGTCTAAGTCTTTTATCCATTTTGAGTTAGTTTTTGTACATGGTGTGAGGGAGGTGTCTCAGTTCATTTTTTTGCATGTCTTGTTCCAGTTTTCCCAACACCATTTATTGAAGAGGCAGTCCTTGTTCCAATGTAAGTTTTTCACTCCTTTGTCAAAGATTAGTTGACTATGTATGTGTGGATTTGTTTCAGGGGATTTTGTTCTGTTCCATTGGTCTGATTGTCTGTTTTTATATCAGTACCAGGCTGTTTTAATTACTATGGCTTTGTAGTATAGTTTGAAGTCTGGAATAATAATTCCTCCATTCTCTCTTTTCCTGGTCAGCAGGTTTTTAGATAATCAAGGCCTTTTTAAATTCCATATGAATCTCTGTAATTTTTGTTCTATATCTTTGAAGAATGTTGTTGGAATATTTATAGGGATTGCATTGAATTTGTAGATTGCTTTTGGTAGTATGACCATTTTGATGATGTTAATTCTTCCAATCCATGAGCAGGGGATGTCTTTCCATTTCCTTATGTCTTCTTCTATCTCCTTTAGCAGAGTTTTGAAGTTTTCCTTATACAGATCTTTCACATGTCTTGTTAGCTTTACCCCTAGGTATTTTATTTTTTTCGGTGCAGTGGTAAATGGGATGTTTTTTTTTAATTTCTTCTTCTTCTGTTTGACTTTTTGTGTAAAGGAAAGCTTCTCTCTTCTGTGTGTTGATTTTGTAACCAGCTACTTTGCCAAACTGTCTTATTGTTTCAAGAAGTTTTTCTTTGGATTTTTTTGGGTTCTCTACATATAGAATCATGTCATCTGTATATAATGAGAGCTTCAGTTCTTCTTTACCTATTTGTACTCCTTTTATGTCTTTCTCTTGTCTTATTGCCCTTGCTAGAACTTCCAGTACAATGTTGAAAAGTAGTGGCAAGAGCGGGAATCCTTGCCTGGTTCTGGGTCTTAATTGGAATGATTTTAGTTTTTCTCCATTTAAGATGATGTTTGCTGTAGGTTTGTCATAGATGGCTTTTATTATGTTGAGATATGTTCCTTTTATCCCTAAATTTTCAAGAACTTTTATCATAAATGGGTGTTGAACTTTATTAAATGCTTTCTCTGCATCTATTGATATGACCATATGGTTTTTGGTTTTCTCCTTATTGATGTGGTGGGTTATGTTAATTGATTTTCAAATGTTGAACCATCCCTGTGCTCCTGTGATAAATCCCACTTGGTCATGGTGAATAATGCTTTTTATACATCGTTGTATTCGGTTTGCCAAGATTTTGTTTAAAATTTTTGCGTCCATGTTCATTAGGGAATTTGATCTATAGTTTTCTTTCTTTGTGCTATCTTTATTTGCTTTTGGTATGAGAGTGATGTTTGCTTCATAAAATGTGTCTGGCAGTTTTCCTTCTTTCTCAATTTGTGGAAAAGTTTTAGTAGTGCTGGCATTATTAAGTCTTTGAATGTCTGGTAGAATTCATTTGTGAAACCATCTGGTCCTGGGATTTTGTTTTTAGGTAGAGTTTTGATGACTGCTTCAATCACGCTGCTAGTGATTGGTTTAAGTTCTCTACTTCTTTTTCGTTTAGTTTTGGGTGGTTATATCTTTCCAGGAATTTGTCTATCTCATCTAGGTCATTGTATTTGTTTGCATACAGGTGTTCTTAGTAATCTCTGATTATCCTTTGGATTTCTGATGTGTCTGTTGTAATTTCTCCTCTTTCCTGCTTATTTGAGTGTTCTCCTTTTCTTTGTGAGGTTTGCAAGGGGTTTATCAATTTTATTTATTTTTTCAAAGAACCAACTTTTGGTTTTGTTGATTTTTCTCAATAGTCTTTTTTGCTATCTAGATTATTTATTTCTGCTTTTATTTTTATTATTTCTTGTCTTCTGCTGGGTTTGGGGTTTTTTTGTTCTTTTTCTAGTTCATCGAGTTGGGAGATTAAGTTATTTCTTTGGTTGTTTTCTTGTTTTTTGATATGAAATTGTATTGCTATGAACCTTCCTCTTAAAAATGCTTTTGCTGAGTCCCAGACATTTTGGAATGTTGTGTATTCTTTGTCATTTGTTTCAAAGAAGGTTTTAATTTCTACCTTAATTTCCTGTTACCCAGTCTTCATTTAGTAACATGTTGTTCAGTTTCCATGTGTTGGACTTTCTTCTTGCTTTCTTTTCATTGTTGATTTCTAGTTTAATGCCTTTATGATCGGAGAAAATAGTTGGTTAATATTTTAATCTTTGTATACCTGTGTTTGCCTTACGTCCTAATTTAGGGTTGATTTTTGAGAATGATCCATGTGCGTTTGAGAAGAAGGTGTAGTCTTTTCCTTGTGGGTGTAGTGTCCTGTAGATATCTATTAGGTCCATATGGTCTAGATCTTCATTTAGGGCTTTTGTGTCTTTGCTTAGTTTTTGTCTTGTTGATCTGTCCTTTGGGGAGAGTAGTGTGTTGAAATCACCTACCACATATGTGTTCTCCTCAATGTCTGTTTTCAGTGCTATTAGTAGTTGTTTGATGAATTTTGATGTTCCTTCATTTGGTGAGTATATGTTAATGGTTGTTACATCTTTGTTATGTATTGTTCCTTTTACCAATATATAGTACCCTTCTTTATACCTTGTCACCTTTTTTAGCTTAAAGTCTACTTTATCTGCTATTAATATGGTTACTCCTGCTTTCTTCTGTGGGCTGTTTGCTTGTAGAACCTTTCTCCTTATCTTTCTGTTTAAGTGTGTTTTCTGCAGGCAGCAGAATGTTGGGTTTTGTTTTTTGATACACTCTGCTACTCTGTGTCTTTTGATTGCTGAATTGAGATGTTGACATTTAGGGTGATGATTGATACTTGTTCCAGTGTTGACTTTTGGAGGATCATTTGGATGTTAGGGTTTCCTTTTTTTTTTTTTTTCCCTGATAGTTGAGTTTCTGAAGTGGGTTTTTTGGTTGTCATTTTGAGGTTCCGATTAACTTCCTTGTTTTAGTCTGTTTATTCTTCTGTTGGTTTTAATCTGAGGACTTCTTGCAAGATTTCTTGGAGTGGTGGTTTAGTGGTAGCATATTTCTGGAGACTTTGCTTGTCGATGAAGGTTTTTAATCTTCCTTCATAGAGGAAAGAAAGCTTTGCAGGATAGAGTAATCTTGGCTGGCATTTTTTATCTTGGAGTTTTTTTTAAGATATGACTCTATGCTCTCCTTGCTTGTAGTGTCTCTTCAGAGAAGTCTGAGGTCAGTCTAATAGGTTTTCCTTTGTATGTTATCTGTTTCTTTTCTCTAGCCAATCTCATTATTTTTTCCTTATCCTGGACTCTTGGGAGTTTTACGATTATGTGTCTTGCTGTGGTTTTTCTTTCGTTGATGTAGTTTGGTGTTCTTTTGGCTTCCTGGATGTCAAATTTCTTTCTTCAGGATTGGGAAGTTTTCCTCCATTTTTTCTTTAAATAGCCTTTCAGTACCCATATGCTTCTCTTCTCCTCAGGGACACCCATAACTCTTATGTTTCCTCTCTTTGAGGAATCAGACAGATCTCTGACTTTTTCTTCAATTTTCTTATCTTGTGTCTCTCATTCTCTGTCTTTCTTCTTCTCTCAATTTCAGTGTCCTCTAGGGTACTTATTCCTTCTTCAGTTTCTTCCAGTCTGCTTTCATAACTTTTTCCTGCATTTTTGAGCTCTTCTGTTACTCCCTAAATCTTGGGTTTCTTTCTGGATCTTGCTCAGGTATTCAATTTTATTCTTCAATTATTTTATCTTTGTTGATGTTTTCTTTCTTGATGTTTTGCATTTCTTCTTCCAACTTATTCAGTTTCTCAGCCATGCTCACTTCTTTTTATGTTTTTCTAATTATTCCCTTAGCTTTTTGAATGCTTGTAACATGCATAGGTTCAGCTCCTTGTCTGGGAGGTGGTGCATTTCTTCAGTGTTACTGAAGCGCGGACCCAAAGATGAACCCAGTTCCAAATATGGGCATTGCAGACATCTGCATCTGAAAGACAGAGACTAAAACTAGCCTGAGGCCAGTTCCCCCTTTTAGAGTAAAGTGGTTACTCTAAAAGTAACCAGGGCAGACTGGGGTTATGTAATGTAGGGTCCTGAGGTCGAAGTGAGGCCCAGAGGGCAAAGGGAGGTAACACACCAAGGGGGGGGGGGATGGTCAATGGGAAGCAGGGAGAAGGATAAAAAAGAGG
>PVHY01015502.1:0-35866 GCA_004024945.1 Uropsilus gracilis
GGATGCAAAGTTCCTTCAACTCTTGGTGCTCGTTCTCCTTGCTCTGGCTGCCCCCGTCTGTGGATTTTTCTTCAAATAGTGCTGCTGGCACCAGGCTCACCCTTGGAATCCTGCTCCCTGGGGCTGAAGTAGAGACTCTGGGTGGTTGGGTTTTGCTGGGGAGCCGGGGGGGGGGGGGGGGGGGGGGGGGGGGGGGGGGGGGGGGGGGGGGGGGGGGAGGGTTGTCTGCAGAGGCTAAAGCGCACGTTGACCTGAAGGTCAGCGTGTGTACACACTGACAGGACGGCCCAGGGGAGAGTGAAAGCAGAAAAGGGGTTCAGCAGCAGCAAGAACAAAACCTCGGGGCGTGTGCAAGGGGGAGACCCCGATTCCCCCCCCCGTGACGCCTGCACCGCTCCGTGTTGGGGTGAACTGTCCCAGGGGCCACGCTTCCCTGCACTTGACTCGGCGACTGGCAATATGATGGCTGATTGGCACCTTCTCGGCTTCCTTCCATGATGCTTTCCTGTTGGACAGTTTATTCCTGCCTGTTTCTCATCTTCCTTCATGTCTGTTGTGTTGTAGCGTGTTTCACCAAGCGCAGGCCACTCCGCTGGAAGGCCTCGTCAGGATGGATAGAGTCCAGCACGGGTCAGGGCAATAGATTCTGTCGGGCACAGTGCCAGCAATGTCAGCTGCCTCTAAAGAGCATGTCCTTCTCATCAGCAGCAACTTTATGTCTGAGGTTCCCTTTCCACAGGAAAGTCACTGCGGTGAGAATTGTCTGCCACGCCTGCCCATCCACAGATGTCCTGTGTGCTTGGGACTCTTGCGTGTGTAGGTTGCTGGTCGTTGGCACACGCTTGTGTGGAGAGAGACAGGCATGTTCCTGAGACCCTGAACTGCTGCTGAGCGTCCTGTAACTCGTCTGTTCATTTGAGTGTTTTGGTGTTTTGCTTGGGAACTCCCCCTTTCCCACACCCCTCCCCCAGTCGACCAGATGTCGCCCGGGGAATGTGGGTGAGCAGGGAGCGTGCACCCTGGAGCGGTTCCCTGTCTCACGGCGTGGTGTCGTGTTCCTGCCTTTGCAGGCTCTCTGAGGGTAGCGCAGAAAACGACTGCAGGAGAATTGATAAAAGCCGTGCAGAGTAGAGCTGGTGTGATGAAGTCGCCGTAGCATTCTCTGCGTGTGTGTTTGCTTGGCCGCTGTGCGTTGCTACTGATGGTGCTTGCAAACCTAGCACGTTGTTGAAGTCATTTGAAAAGGGCCTGGCACTCCGAGATGGGTGTAGGTGCGCTTCTTCATTGTTCACACTTCCTAATTACCGGGGTTGTTCAAATAATGCTCCCGCTGCTTCTGTAGCTTCATTTGAAACTGGCCGCTTCCCACTGTGAATCAATTCTCCCCATTTGTAACCCGATAGTTTCTGCATTCCTCTTCTGCTCCGGGTTTCTCTGTGTGAGCCTGCATACATGTTCCCACCTGAGCTCGCTGCCAAGTGTTTAAGGATGAGTTGGTTACAGTTTCTTTGAGTAAACGAAGTCCTGTGCTCAACCTGTCATTGTATCACTGGGAGAAGAAATTGCGCCACTAATGTAAATATAGCCTCCTGTCTCTGCAGGTATTCTTGTCATTGAAACTCTTTTCCATAGCTGATTACCACGACCAGAAATAGACTGAGGTCTGCATTTTAATGAATGACATTCTAGATCCGTCTGGGTCGCCTGACCTCGGTGGCAACATGTTTACTATGCAAAAAGGTCTTCGTGTTAAGAATCTGTGGGGATACAAATTAAAAGCATTGGCGTATGTGATGGAGTCTGTCTTCAGGAACCGAGTCGATCGTATCGTTCAGGATCTGGTGATATTTTTCTCTCTTTCCAATAGAATACAGTCAATATGTTCCCTTTTGCATCTCTCCATGAGTCTTTTACAGAGTAAGAGGAGTAATGTACAACTCCCACATAAAGCTGCTTGGAGAGAGAACACTTCTCCACCAGAGACTCAGCACCGCTTCGAACACCAGCTATGGTGATCTGCTCTGAAAGGAACTTGTTATTCAACTTGCAACTCAGACAGATTATATAAAATAGGAGAAATGCCTCCTAAGCCATGTTGAGTGCTACATTTTTTTTCATTTGAATATCTTGAACTTTATTTTTTTTTTAATTCATTTTATTGATTTGTCACAACTGTGCATTAATTGATCCCTCTTCCTCCCTCCATATCCCCCCTCTGTATCCCCCCTCCAGTCACTCCATCTCCCATTTTTCTGCGATTTGTTGGTTGGTTAAGTTGATGTTCAGTTGTTGGTTGTTTGGCCCGTTGTTCTCTTCCGATACCTGGTAAATGTGTGTTTGTTTGTTTGTTTGTTTGTTGTGCTACTTTTTAAATTTTCTCTCCACTGGACTTACTCAGTGCTGTTGTCACTGGATCAGCTTTGCAGGGAAGAAATCATGTTCCCAATGTCATCATCACCCAGCCAGGCTGTCATCAATGTTTATGCTGCGAGTTTCTTTCTCGGGGGGGGGGGGGGGGGGGGGGGGGGGGGGAGGGCAGACTTTTGGGAGAGAATCAAATCACAGCCCCCTAAACTATGTAAGATGAGAAGGAAACATTCTTCCCAAGGTTTAATATTTATTTCTCTCATCAGGCTGCTGACTCTTAGGTTGGAAGAGCCAAGAAATGGCTAAAGACAAAGAATGTCAGAATCCGTGGACCTTTTCTCTCATGCAAACCCTTGGCCCTTAATCAGGCATCACTGTGTGGCCTCTGGCTTGGGTGAGCCCATAGCCGTTCGTGTAGAAAGCAGACAGCCTGGAAGGCAGCAGGAATTCACCCCCACACATTCTCCCCTGTTGGTCTCCCACTGGGGACCTCTGGTGAGTGTCTGAGAGGGAGTGAGTGTCTGGAGACCAGCTGAGGCCACAGCCAGTCATGAGAGAGAGAGAGAGAGAGAGAGAGTTCTCCAAGCCCAATTCCAACCCAACCACAATGGGCTGTGGGATTCAAACTCAGAGAACCAGCAGGTTCACCTCCATCACCTCATTCCCACTCCTTCCCAGTGGTGAGCTGTTAAAGTGACACTTTCCTCCTTAAAAACCAGCAGATGGTAATTTCCAAGGCCACAGACCTAGAGGAGACATTCCTGGAAGGGGTGGCCTGAGCCTTCTCTTGACCCAACCAAGCCCCCTGAAGCTAATACAGTGACATGAACCTCACGTCACTCCGCCATCTGTCATCATGACCAATGCTGTGAGCAGGTCCATGTCTACGGCTTCCTGCTTAGCCAGGACATTTAGCCACGTCTACAGTCTCCATCGAAAGGGGCCTGGAGGTGGGTCTCCCCTCCCCTCTCCTTTCCCAGGGAGGGAAGGCGAGGCTCAGGGAGGCTGAACACCTGCCACCTGTGCCAGAGAGCCGGGGATACCCGAGCGGGATGTTGATTCACAGCGGACCCTGATCCAGCCAGACCCCTGTGCAATCCTGGCTCCGGGGCCCCCACCATGACCACTGCCCAGGGCAGCCGCTGCTCACAAGACTGTTGGAGGCTGTGGACGGAAAGAAGGAAATGGGTGGAAGAAATTTAAGAGCCGTAGACTGGGGTTCCATAAGCATGAACTGAGTTGAGTTGGTTGGAGTCCGCCCCCCTTAAAATACCCTTGGCCCTTAATTAGGAAGCTTACAATGTGTAGCCGGGAAGGTGAAACCAGGATCCCAAGTTTTTTTTTTTTTTTTTTTTTTTTTTTTTTTTTTTTTTTTTTTTTTTTTTTTTTTTTTTTTTTTTTTTTTTTTTTTTTTTTTTTTTTTTTTTTTTTTTTTTTTTTTTTTGTGTGTGTGTGTGTGTGTGAGACCCAGTCTCACTATTTTTGCCTGTGGAACCGCAGGCTCTCGTTGCCGGGGGTACCACAGACTCAAGCAGTCCCCAGCCTCACCTTCCCAGGTAGCTGGGATGACAGGTGCACGCCACCACGCCCGACTAGTTTTTTGGAACTAGGTCTCACTATGTTGCACCAAGCCGGACTCAAACCACGATCCCTAGCCCCAGCCACTTTGTAGGCTGAAGCTTACAGGTACAAGCCAGGATCCCAGGTTATGTAGCACATGGGGCAGGAGGATGGAGGATTTGCTATCTGGCAGAAAAACATCTGTGGGGTAAACACCTTTATCCTTCAGGGACATGTCTCTCCGTTGCGTCCATCCTAGTGAAATCAGGTCGGAAGGTGCAGAAGCCTCCAACCAACAAACCACAGGTCCGCATCACCTGCGCGTAGCAGTTGCCACTCAAATACAGGTCAATAACAGGGTTTATTCACAAGGGAAGTTAACCAGGAAAACGAAATGTCCTTAAGCCACAAGTGGCCGGTCATCTTACTCCAGTCACCATTTTCAGTCCCAAAGGTCCTGAAGACACATGTCCAAAGTGGTGCCCTTTGCCCCTTCAAACCTCAGACGTAGGCTTTGCAAAGTCCAGTCTTTCTCCAGCATCTTCTCTTTGCTTCTTCTCTGCTGTTTTGCGTGCCTCCACTTCTCCAAGGCCCATCAAGCTTCTTCCACAATGGCTGATGCACAGATCAGCTTTCCCCATCCCTGGCATCTCCAGGTACCAGCTCACGATGCCGCCTTGCTGCGGTGCCACACGCTCCACCCTGGCCACTCTTCTGCCGGCCACCATGGCTCCTTGCCATCTCCAGCTCATTCTTCCAGGAGACTTCCCTGGCCAGGCCACGTGGGCCTGTTCTCTCAGTCCACCATTGTCATTTCTCTTTCCTCTTCTTTTTTTCTTCCTCTCCTTGCTCCTGCCTTTGATCTGCCCCTTGGCGCTTCTCACTTCTTCTTGCACGTCTTTCTCTCAGACCCCACCCACCAGGGTATTTTGGCACCAATGGAGTTTTCAACTGCATCACTACCCTGTATCTCTAGGAGGTCAGAGAGCTGCCATGACAGATGAGAGACGTGCTGGCACCCTCCTGAGCATGCCGAGTGGTGTTGGAACGACCAAGGGGGTTCCCTCATTCAGCGCATAGCTCTTATCCATCTCTGGCATCCCACACAAAACCGCCTCATAGCTGCTAGCTTGCTGGGGCCCATTATGTCTGGGTTCATTTCAGGCAGGCGTCGTGGCTGTGCCAGTCAGTGTGAATCACACCAGGCGGACGCTTATAGGAATGTGGTCATGTGGTCACTTGTTCTGTGTCTGCTCCTGTCTCGAGCATTTCAAGAATTTCACAGACTCTCTGCTCCCCCTCACATCCCAATGATGAGCAATCAGCACTTTCCCCTTGTTTAAGAAGGGGAGCTATTTAGGCTTGGGTTCCTCTTCCACTCACCCCCTCATACTTGGTACCTGCTGTGTCCACCCTAAGATGGGCAGTAGGGGTCAGCTTCAGGACAGTTGGAGGTAGCTACCGCTTGTAGGGACCAGGGAGTGCATTTTCAGCCGGGGATCTGCTAACAGTTTCACATGGGTTCTCAAGGAACCCAGTCGGAACACGGGGCGGGGGGGGGGGAACGACACTTTTTGCCTGTGATGAGTGTTCACAGAAGTGCCTCTTTAAAAAGGCCCCTTCATGGCCATCGCCACAGACAACTTCCAGTTTTCCAGAGGAGGATTTCCAGCTTCTGTTTTGCTAAATTCGTTTATAGCATCGCTGTGATTCATGAGATGACACTGCCAGCCTTTGCAGAACCAGCCTCTTGCCTGGAACCCTAAACTGATGGTCCAGATTAGCACTGTGTTTGTGGAACCAACTTCAGGTTAAAGATCAGCCTTCTTAACCTTCTGCTCCAGGTCAGTCATAACACACAGTCTTTGCTTCCTTGTTCTGCTGCTTTTTCTGCAGTTTACCGGCAATGCCGTGGAAGCACCAAGCTGTCCATGGTACTCAGGTATTGTCAGTGCTTGCACTTGCCACAGTGCCTTTGCATGTGCTGCCTGTTGCCTGCTGTGTCTTTCCTCTCTTTCTTCAGACTTGCTTCCAAGAAAAGTGTAGATCTCATCTCCTACGGGAGACTTTGCTTTAATTGACCCCTGTTGCTGAAAGCTGAGCTGAGAATGCGCATCCTCCTCCATAAGTCAGTAGAAATATCTTCTGGGACTTTAGAAGTTCTGCTGTCATTTATCTACTTGCCTCTCTGAAATCGTTACTTTTGTTACCTCAGGGCAGGTCCTGCCAGTGACTGCGGGGTAACAGGTGCCCACTAATCTTGAACAAGTGGATGTAAAACCTAAGGTTCTAGGGTTGGCAATTCCTGCTCTGGGTGGAGAGCTTCCATTTCTGAAACAATTGTATCTTCCAAGAAGTCATCCTGATATCAACCATCAGAAATGCTGTGCAAAACTCCGGCAAATATCTCTGCTTCCAAACGAGTTTCCTAGAAAGCCACAACGGTAGGATGCTAGTAAGCGCCTTCTGTATGCTGTGTTAGGCCCCAGCAATGGAAGATTGCAAAAAATAAGAGGCTTGATTCCTGCTTTACGAAAGTCAGACAGCAACTAGGAAGGGTTTGTCTGCATGTAGGTGACTTGGTTAAACAGCAGCCTGAGAGTCTAGTGGTTTCCAGCCTCCAGTCTAGTGGGCTTGACTTGAAGTGGAGATCATGTCACAGTGATGTGACTTCGTTTGGGGGCGTTTGGGGTGTGTGTGGGGGTTGGGGGTAGGAAATGGAGATGGAACTTTGAGGCAGGAATGGAAATACCAGAAGGTCTGAATGGCAGTGCGGGCTGGAGGTTGGGCGGTGATTGATACAGTCCAGTAAAAGCCAAACAGAGGTTTTTTGGGTTTTTTGAGTCTCGGCTGAGGTTTAGTTTAGTCAAACACCTGTATTCAGCAGGGAAGGAGAGCTGTGGCTCGCCTTCTAGCCACGCCAGATGTTTGTTCCTTGCCCATCCTTGTTGCCGTTGAGGGTGCATTTCATTTTACTTTTCAATTGGTCGCACAGGTATATCTTCTTTGCATCATTGTCTACCCCAAGCTTCACCCCCCACCTCGTCACTGGTGAACGTCATCTTAATGTCCTGTGTTCCTCCCTCCTCTTTCCAGGCTGTATGCATCGGGCTGCTGTCAGTTTGATCGTCTTATCTTTTTTTGAGGATACATTTTGATGTTCAATGTCATGGCCAAGAATTGATACATTTTAAGATTCAGAATCATCGCAGAGAACTGAGGCCAGGGCATCTGAATCCGTTTATCTGGGTGGAATGAGAGCGACTGTAGCATCGGAGTCATTAGGATTCGTCAGTAAGCTGTCCAGGGGGGGACATGCCTGACAGCCCTTCCCCTCCTTATCTCACTCATAGTTTGTTTCTTTTTCTTTGGCAATTTTGTGCTCTATCCACCACTATGATTGCTCTGAGGATGGGGGGGGGGCGGGAATGGGGGGAGATGCCGTGCCAGAGCCAGCTGAGCAGGTGGGACAGTGACCTCAGAAATCCTCTCTGTCATAGTCGCTTCATCCCCAAGACATGATAATGTGATTTCCGCTGTGTCCCTTCCCTCCTTTGTCCCTAGAAGAATTTGGGACTACTATGTCTGGGGAGTGATGAGCTTTGCATGTCTCAGACTTGGTTCTAACCACCTTGAAAGCAACCTCAAACCTTGGGGAGACAATAGGTCTTAATTGAGCACTTACTAAGCTCCAACAAGTAATGGGTCCCGAGAAACCATGCTAAATAGTCAGCATCTTGCCTCGTGGCCTGTGGAATGTGGATGTAGGTAGAGAGATGGAGCTTCAGATAAGAGGAACACCTCCTGTCTCGCTGGCCCCATGTTGGGCACCATTTGCTAGGAGTTGCATGTGGAATGAAGAAGAAAATGAGACTGAAGAGATGGACAGTGATCTGCGAGGCCAGCCCACCGAACAGGGGTCCTGGGAAGCATGTCCAGGTCCCACTTTAATGAAGTTGTGAAGCTCCTTATATACCCCAGCCAGGAAATGTTACAATGATGTCACAAGGAAGGAGCAAAGCATATGTGACATGCAGCAGGGAGGATGTGGGGATGAGTGATAGCAGGAGCATTTACCTGTGGGGGCAACAGTCATTACTAATAGGCCATGTGTCTCTTGGGACATTCCAAAGAGGTCAGGAAGCTGGGTGACAGGTGAGAGACGTGGTGTTGCCCACCCTCGAGTGTACCAGTGGCCTGCCATTCTCGTAGGAGGGGGAGGAGGAAAAAGATGATCAGATCAGCAAGTAGAAAGCTCTTCAGAAAGTGAGGCGTGTGGTGGTGAAAAAAAAAGGAATCATTTTGCTGCTGTCATCTTCGTATTTGGGCTTTCTGTTTAGCTTCAGTGGTGCTTATTTTCTACCCATTCTGTGCTTTTAGCTGTTTCTATATTCCCTTTCTGGCTAGTCTTCCAGAGACTGACCTTGAAGGCCCCCTCCCCCAGTCCCACCCATAAACACAGCTGGCAGAGTGGGCATGAACCCTGGTGACGGTCAGGCATTTAGTTCTTGATTGACTGAGTCAAGGGAAGAGTCATCGTTCGAGGAAGACAGTGAGCTAGAGATGGCCTTGTCTCTCCCCTTCTCTCCTGATAGGACAGATGTGGAGTTTCCGGAGCTCTGACCCTGGGATGGGGCAGAGAAGTGGTAACTGTCACCAGCAAGGGATCTCAGGAGGAAGGGGGGAGGAGCTTTAGTTAGCACCGAGCACACAAGAAGCCCAAAGAGTTTCATGCTGGGCGGGAGGTGAAGAGGGAGTGAGTAGAGACAGAGAGACATAGGATTGTCCACGATCAACCTTTACAGAAGTCACTGCTGTTGAATGTGGAGCGTCTGGGTGAGTTGGTTGATTTTAATGGTGCCCTGGAGCAAAAAATTAAAACAAAAAAACAACAACAGTCTTTATGGATTTCCAGAAATTCTCACTGTGTTTTCTGTGTGATCTTTCATTCAGTGTCAGTGTGACTCTACTCCGAGCCAGCTTTAAGTCAATGCTCTCTGCCTGGCTGGTAAAAGAACTGGGACCTGAAGGGAATTATCTCCTGGTGGAGAGGGACAGAGCTCCAGGCAGTTTGGTTCCCATCTGGCTCTGCCCCATATTAGACTTCGGGCATCTATTTCTTGGCGTACAATCATTGGCCCCACTTCCAGAGAGCGGGCTTCATCTCCCCGGTCAAGTGTCTGATCGGCTTTTCCCAGATGTCTCGGCTCGGTCTTCCTATGTGACACCAAGGTCAGCTGAGGCATAGCTTCTTGCGAGAAGCCATGATGTAAAAAAGGCCGATAACTTAGATTCAGGGGAACCGCAGAAACAGGCATTTCTCAACAAAAGGCATCTTCAAGGAGGGCACGTACCCAGCTCTGGCCTAGGAAGTCATCCCTGCGCCATGCAAAACCACCTCCTCCTCCCCTTCTCCCCTTCACCCTCCACACCCCTCAGCCCAGGATACAAAGCGATGGTCCTTGGAGGCCGCTGAGCCCGACGAAGCTCCCGGGAAGCTTCTGTTGCCTGGTGACTGCTGACTTATGTCTTTTGCTGGCTTTTGGAGTCTGGAGAATCCATGTCTGCTTGTGTTTCTTTGCTTGGCAGACCTGGCCTTATCACGATCACGCTTCGTGTTTGGGTCGCTGTGACCACGCGGCTGTGGGGTCCTCTCCATGCTTGTGACTGGTCTCTGAGATGCTCGTTGTAACTCAGGATTCAGTTGGGCTACGTGGGTCTCGGTGGCGGAGAGACAAGGCAATCGGAGCACCAGGAGGACACCTGCTAGATACACCATGTGGCCTTCTGACGGAGAAAGAGAAGAATCGGGCCGAGAAGAGGAACAAGATGGTGGCAAAGAGGATTAGATTTCTTTGACCTAATTGAGGCTGGAGGGGTGGTTGCTGCTCAGATGATGTGGGGTTGCTGCTCAGATGATGTGCTCCGATAAACAGGCTACAGCTGCTCTGTTGCACAGACTTCCGGAGAATAACCAGGAGTTAGGGTTGGTGTAGATGGGGCATTTTATGAATCCCAATCGTCTTTTTAAGTGTGCGTCATACGTGTCTTGATAACAGTTTTGCTTTGCTCTGGCTTTAGCATGGTTCTAGTCCACATATTATCAGGGGAATTAAAGACTGAGGAAGGGGTGGGAGGCACCATGGAATAAATGGCCTTGGAGAAATACTGAAAATTCGCTAGATGAAGGTGACTGACTTTTTTCTCTTTTGCCCCTGTTTAAATTCTATACTTTGAATTGTTGGTCACACTAGAAAGGCATGTTTTTCTTCTAGGTTTTAAGTGAATTTAAGGTTTTTTTCATACTCCAAAATTGGCCAGATTTCTTTTGCAAAGTGTTTTTTTAATAGATATTAACTTGTCTGTTAAATGAGTAATACAGGAGACATTTAATGAGGATTTGCTATAGGGTAGGCATTCAAAATATGAATATTAATGACGTATGGTCCCTTTCATTAAGGAGTTTGCTGTTGATTGACTTGAAAACAATTATAATCAAGTAAGTTTCAATGCAGTTTCTTAAAACTGCATTCAAGTTGTGATCAGATGAATGATGAAACGGGAGGGTTAAGACTATTTGGGGGCTGAGAAGAAAACACTGAGGAAGTAGCATCTGAACTGGAACTACTTAGGTTAAGTTGCTGCCAGGCGAGTGAACCTGGGGAGGTTGCATTGCACGCTAGCAGTGCAAAGGCACTGGGGCATGAGTGAACTCTATGTTAGTCTATGGCGCTGGGCTAGGAGAGAGGCTTCGCCAATAAGCAGATGTCACATATTAAGACTTCTATGATTTGCAAAGGAGCTTTTGCCATATTCTGTGGGCACTGGAGAAAAGTTTGAGCAGGTGAGGAACAAGGGGAGATTGTAGACGCGTGCTGCATGGGTAGATGGTCAGGATTACCAGAAAGGAGATTTTCATAGTGGGTCCAATGAGATTTGATCTAAACCAAAGGAAGTCCTGAGAGAGGGAATTGGACTTGGTATGACTAAGACTGCGAGGCGACGGCAGCAGAGTGACAGAGAAGTCACAGGTCACGGAGGTGTTCGGTTTTACTCAGGGACCAGGGAAGCCAGGACCAGAAGTCCTGCCTGGGTGTGCCAGGAACAGAGAGCATCTGTGTGAAGGTCAGCCGGGGGCTGGTGCAGACGTCAGAAGAAAAGTGACGATGGCCGCATGGTGGCACTGGGGGTGGTGAGACTTGCTAGGGTTGTGGAATTGTCTCTGACCTGGAGCTGGAAGGATGTAGGAAGAGGCGCCAGGGAAGTCGAGACTGGCAAGTGTAGATTAAAGGTCTGTTGAACAAGGCTCTGATAATAGAAGGCGGCTCAGAAAGGCGCCCCCAGGCATGGCTTGGGAGTGTGGGGAGAAGGAATGAGATTTGACTGGAATTACATTTGAATCGGCCGCTTTCAGCGGAGAGAGACAGACAGACAGACAGACGGACAGCCTTGGAAAGCCTGGGCACTGCTCTCCAGCAGCAAGAGGTGATAACCTCTCCTGGAGGGTGGAGCTGAAGTTAGTTAGCTCCCTTCTCTCTGAGTCATGCAGGCGTGTGTGTTGCAAATAGTATATTTCTGTGAATCATGAAACTGAAACCACCACCCTGGGATGTTTTTTTAGATTTTCTTTAGTTTTTTTTAACTTTTATTTTTTTTTAATCAATTGCACACACACACATATTGAAAATATCACCGTCTACGCTAAGGTTCTCCCACCACCTTGTCACCCATGAACCATCACCTTGATCTCTTGTGCCCATCCCTGCCCCACAACTTTACCCCCTCCCCTTCCCCCTCCCTTGTTCTATGCTTCAGTTCTGCTGACCGTTTGTTAGTTTCAACTTTTTCTTGTCCTTTTGTTTGCTGACTGCCCCTCTATCCCACAGAGAGGTGAGACTATCCAGTATTTCTCTTTTGCTTTCTGGTTTATTTCTGCTAGCATGATTCCTGCTAGCTCCATGCATGTTATCACACATGCATCAAAACCCGTGAGAGTCTTTATGGCTCCCAGCCAGGTGCGCCTTTCAACAGACTGTCTCGGGGAGGATTTTAGCTTTCCTACAAGGATTTGGATCTCCCCTGCCACACTGGGGATGGAATCCTGCCTACGACCACCCCAGTCACTACAGGCTCGGTAAGTTTGCGCAGCCCAAGATGGGAGAAATCCTGGAAATCCTGGTCAGGCGTAGAGCCGGTTCTCTTGGCCTCGCTGACCAAGGGCTGTTGTGTCATGCAGGTTGTTGTTTGGTAAACTGTGCAGTGGATGGTACATCCTCATTGAATTGGATGGACTCATTCTGCAAAGGACCCTGGTCATTGCTACCTGTGTTGTCATCACAAGGTGCTAAGCTAAAGGACCCTTCAGCCCAGGTGGACATGGCGTCACAGATGAGAGTCCTCGGAGCCATGTAGGCTGAATGTTCTCCTGTGATAACCCCAGGCAGCGTTTATGGACCCCATTTGGCATCACCCTACCTAGGTTCATGTTATAGCATGCACGAGATACTGTGTGTACAAGCATGTATACATGCATGCACACACATACATGCAGACATACACATACATGTGCAGGCACAAGCACAGTCCTGTGGTAATCGTCCTGAATCCAGAACCACCAGCTTTCCCACTTAGCTCTATCAACTTGGCATCTTGTGCAGCTGGGAGCTCCAGGATGGCTTCTCAAACCCTGGAAACAGACGTAGATTTTTGTTTTTCTGTCAATTCTAAGTTTTTCTACCTGTTCAACTTTGAAGTGCTTTGGAAGAGCCCAGCAACCACACACCATGTTCTCAGGAACCTGTTTACAGAGGCAGCGCTATGCAGGGCAGTGTCCCCTGGGGTGGCTGTGGAAGAACCTTCCAGAACCCAGTGAGCACATGTGTCTGTCATGTATGTCTGCCTCCCGCCAGATGGAATCCAGGCGCTAAGATTTCCCAACACCAGACATGGTAGAAGCAGCTCAAAAGGGGGGAAGAAACGGCGGGAAGGAAATGGAATGGAGAAAACACTTCAGCCGTGCACCAGAGTGACCCGAAGGAGGACGCGGCTGCATCGTGGGCAGTGGGCACTCTTCTCCCTGGCAGCCCCTGGAGGGAAACACGTGCAGGAATCACGCTAAGCCAAGGCTGCTCGGGGTGATCGTCGTTTCGGCAGCAATGTCAGACAGCAGCTTCTCCTGCCTGTCCTGGGAAGAGTGCACCGTGTTCTGTGATGGTGATGTTGGGTCAAAGGGGGCAGAAGCCACCAACCAACAAGTCACAGGAAAAAAAACGTTTAAAATGCGGCTTCTGCCAGTCATTTCCTCAGGTCCGTCCACCCCTGCGTAGCAGTTGCGGGTCAAATGCGGTTCAACAACAGGACTTTATTAACAAGGGAAATTAACCAGGAAAACGAAAAGTCCTCACAGCCACAAGTGGCAGTGATCTGACCCCAGTCACCATTCTCAGTCCCAAAGGTCCCAAAGACATATGTCCAAGATGGCGGCCTTGGCCCCTCCACACCAGAGGCAGGCCCTCTGCCAAGTCCAGTCTTTTCCGGTGTCTTCTCTTCACTTCTCCAGTGTTCTGTGCTGCTCCGCTTCTCCAAGTCTCTTCAGATTTATCCCACAATGGCTGATGCACAGATCAGCTTTCCCCATCCCTGGCATCTCCAGGGACCAGCTCACTATGCCGCCTTGCTGCGGTGCCACACTCTCCACACCGGCCACTCTTCTGCTGGCCACCATGGTTCCTTGCCACCTCCAGCGCACTTTTCAGGGGGCTTCCTCTTGCCAGGCCACGTGGACCCGTCCTCTCAGTCCGCCATTCTCATGTCCGTTCTTCTCTTTTTTTTCCTTCCTATCCTTGCTCCTTCCTTTTATCTACCTTTTGATGCTTCTTGCTTCTTTTCCTGTGTCTTTCTCTCAGGCCCCACCCACCAGGGTATTTTGGCGCCAATACAATTTTAACAACATCACTTAAAACCCTGTATCAATGAAATTATCAGGTTCATCAGCTGTATCCTTCATGCCCCTCGCTTTGCCTCATAGTGGACTCCTGGGAAGCACCTGCGTGGCCCCACAGTGGTGCTTGCATCAGGCCCAGCCAGGGGAGGAGTGGATGGACTCCTTGTCCTTCAAGCCTGGTCCTTCCCTGAATCGTGTACCTCTGCAGAGACCTGGAGACGTAGCTCATGACATGAGCTGGAGGTGCCATGACTCCCTGGCACAAAGGACCCGAAAGGCAGCTGTTCCATGTGGTCAGGGCACCTCGGCAGAGGGGCAGATGAAGGCTGCTGTTAGCGGTTGGTTTGAGGGAACTGAGCCAGAAGACTCGCCAGAGGAGCAGATGGGGCTTCCCCAACTTCTGGGAACCACACCACTAGGCCAGGCTGTGCTGTCACTGTCTGCATCTCTTCAGCATGCAGAATGCGGGGTCCCCTGCAGAGGATTCAGACACTTGGCAAGCATGTGAGGGTGCAGCAGACTCCATTTCCAGAGCTGAGGCTGCTCTGAGTGTGGACTCAGTGCTCATCTCTCCTCCCCTGCACTTTCCAAACTGGCATCTCTTGTTTGAATTTTTAAAATCTTCTTAAAGCTCTTGGTTGACTCCCTGTGCTTCTTGCAGAGCTTCTGTCTGCTTGTGCATGAGTCAGGCGGCCCAGCTGGAGCTGGGGGCCTCTTCGCCAGCGGCTGGAGAGCTGCAGGGGGAGCTGTCACCTGGGGGAGAAGTCATGTGCTGACTTCTCCCCCTGCTCTTGGGACTGTGACCTTGCTCATCCTTGCTTGTCCAGAGTTGGAGTCAAGACCTGGAGATGACATCACAAATGCCTCTTCTTTGTCAGTTTTGATGGCAGCATAATATTCCACTGTGTAAATACATCACATCTTTTCAACCATGCGTCAGTTTTGGGGCATTTGAGGTGTTTCCATATCCTGGCTATTGTGGATAGTGCTGCCATAAGCATCCAAATACAGGTGTTCTTCTGAATGAGTGTTTTGGTGTTCTTTGGGTAGATTCTCAGTAGTGGGATTGCTGGGTAGAATGTAGTTCCATTTTCAGTAGTGTGAGGGTCCTCCACATAGTCTTCCATGGTGGTTGGGCCAGTTTGCATCCCACCGGCAGTGTAAGAGTGTTCCTGTCTCTCCATAGCCACCCCGACTCTTGTTACCCATTTTTTTCCCTATGGCCCTTCTTATTGGTGTACAGTGGTATCTCAGTGTGGTTTTGACTTGTACTTCCCTGATGATAAGTGATGTGGAACATTATTTTCATGTGCCGATTGGCCTTGGATGAACCTACAGGGAATCCTATTGGCAGAGATAAGTCAACAAGAAAAAGACAGAAACGATGATCTCACCTGGTATAGAGGGATAGAGGATATAGACCTGGTATAGACGGGATAGAGGAATAACAAACAAAAGGGCAAGGAAAACCCAAAATAAGCCAACAGTGGCGCTGGGGCAGGCTGCTAGGGAAGGGGAGGAGGGAGAAATTGGGGAAGAGAGGAGCTCAGGAAGATCAGATGGAAAGGGTTCTTGGGGGATGGATGGAGGGAGAACCCCAGGGAATGCAACGGTGTAATTAATATATGTAGTAATTATATGAACAGACTTATATGTATGAATAGGTAAACAAAATGATTAATTAGAATCATTAAAAGGCCCAGAGATGCTGCAGCATCACCGGAAAAGGAAGGCGGCCTTAGGGCATTGTTTCTACCAGGATGGTCTCAGCTGTGCGGGTAAGGACAGAGCTGGTCAGATGGAGCTTCTCAGCCTCCTCCTGTGGGGATGGAGGGTCCTTGGCTGTGGCCCAGAGGGAACCCAGCAAGAAGGCAAGCCTGTGTCAGAATAGGCTGCACCCCCCTCTGCGGGGTACCCCCTTTCCTTTCTCCAGAGCCCTGTCTTCCTGGCTCAGGAAAGCAGGAGTTTGTAACTGAGCATCCATGTCTGTGGGGGCCAGGCAGGTGGGTGGGAGGGTGGGGATGGCTGGGTTTGGTGACGCGTGTGTTGGTGGCGTTGGTGGTGGTGGGACGGGAGGAGGTAGAGGGGCCATGTTCTCTCCACCCCAACAGGTGCTGTCCTGCTGCATGAAATGCGAGTCTGTCCACTTGCAAGCATGGGTCTGGGGCTGAGTGCTGAGTCGTCATTACTCTTCCCAGAACATGACTGTGGACATTGTCAGGAAGCCCTGAGCTGGCGGGAGCTCTGAGTCACAAGCAAGGCTGTGCCCATGCATGTTGTCGGCATGGGGGAGCTTGTGTCCCCGAGGATTGCTCACGCACACATGCTCCTTCTTACTCATGTGGCATCTGTCAGGCTGAGACATTTGCAGCCTGGTGTGTGTCTTCTTCCCGCCCAGACCCTTCGCAGGCAGGGCGAACCTTCTTTCCCCAAGCCTGCCTTGTGGTGCCAAGCACCTTGCAGTGGTCAGTGTGCTTCGCTGGTCATGGTGTCCTTGTGGTGATGATGATGGGAGGGAGTCGATGATATTCACCCTTCTGTGTCATTGGTGGATTCCAGAGGATGGAACAGAGTCTCGGGGAAGGGAGCTGTTCTCGGTCAGTAAATCCAAGGCAGTGTTCAGACAAAGCCCGAGTCTCTGGCCTTGAATCCTTGACACCTCAGGCTTCTGTTCCTGGCCCCCGCGGCCTTGTTGTCCTGCTCGGTGACGACCGCTGGCCTGCATCGTTGAATCCCTGCATTTGATCACATGCAGGGTGCATGATTGCAGCCTCTCGCTCTCGGAGCGGAGCTGTGACTGTGAAGACGAAAGTTGGAGATCTTGAAGAGAATGAAGTTCCTCTTAGTGTCAGGAGCTGTGCTCTCATAACTCAATTTCTGGCTTGCTCTGACAAGCTGCTGAATGTTTGCCTAATTGGTGCGGAGGGAAAAACAGAGAGACCCTGACTGTCTGTAAAGCTGTCTTTGTAAAATGCTTCTTTCAGGCCATACTTTGGCCAAACTTGAGCAGGCTTAGACAAAACTTGCTTTAGCTGGTCTCCCGGTAAAGATAGGCTTGTAACCATGTGACCCTGGATCAAAATGTCTTTTGTTACTGATTATGAAAGTCTGATGCTGAATAAACTGGGGGCTGCAGTCCAGAGAAAAAGGCTGTGAGTCCTTCTGTCTGAGTTTCCACTCAAGTGTCAACCCTTACCCTCTCCCCTTGGGACCATTTGGTCATGTCCTGGCTGGCTTGCAACACTCTTAGCATCTCTGGAGCTCAAGGGTCTGTCATTCAAGGGTCTTTCTTTTTCCAACTAGTCTGCATGTGCCGCTTGCACAGCACTGACCATATGACAAGGTGTCCATTAAGTCCCTTATTTGTGTTGACTCCCCACTGAGTGACCTGTCGCAGTCAGGTGCACTGCCCAGCGCCGGGTGGACAATGGTGAGTCAGCCAAGGGTCAGTAAGGAAACCAGGGGCACTCAGGACACCGGTCAGGGCCAGCATGTAAGTCAGTGCTGTGAATGACCAACCAACAGCACGAGGAAGACTAGCCAGAGAGTATGGATCAGGGAACATCTCTCTGGCAAAATGGTGTTTCCTCGAAGGTCTGAAATGGCAGGAATTCCTATGACAGCTGTTCAGATTCAGGGAGCTGCATATATCAGGGCCTGGGAAGTAAGGCTAGAGGGGCAAGCCATCCCAGAGGGAGAAGGTAAGGAGAGGGTAAGCTCGAGCCCACGCACACTAGAGCAGGGAGCCAGGCAGAGAGTCCAGAGAAAGTGGGACAATTTCCGGGGGGCTGCAGGGCTGACCTGCCACCCTGTACCCCCTCCCCAGCCCATCCCTGCCTGGTGTGTCTGTATAGCTGCTGTACCCAATAAAAAAAAACCTCTGCAGATGGGGGAGCCCGATGCTTCCAGCATCTTTCAAAATATCTATGAAAGGCGGAGCACAAGAAGATCAAGAAGAGGGTTCCTGGGTGCTGGCACCCTGGGAAATGCAATAATGTCATACACTATATATGTACACATGGCGTAAACATGTAAACAACAAAGTGATAAATAAAATACATATAACCTAAAAAAACACTTTCATCAGTAGGAAAAAAGGTCACATGTCCTTGAGGATCTGACTCCCATGGGCACATGTGACCCTTCCTGCTTGCCAGCGGCCAAACCTTGGGGACCCAGTCTCTAGTCCAGCAGTGCTGGTGGCATCTGGTGCGAGATTTCGAGAAGAATCAAGACTAAGACTCAACAGTGAAGCTGCGAGTGGATTTCGTGAAACAGCTCCTGGAGCTGAGTCCCTAACAGCTGCTGTGTGTGAGCCTGGTGCCCACAGGTTTGGGCTGCAGGGTGGCCAGGCTTGGGAACCATGGGGGCTGGAGGATGCTGTCATGCAGCTGTTGGCATCCACCCTTGGGTCTGCTGGCAGCTCCGACTCCTGTGCTCTTCCTCATCCCACCCTGCTGTCTTCCTCTCCCCTCCCCTCCTCATTTGCTTCCTTTCCTCCTTTGCCCCGGGCAGGTACCCGTCAGGCCTGCATGAGGCTCGCTCGTCTTCTCTGTGCTGGTCCAGCTCTAGTGCTTCTGTTGCAGAAGTGAGCATGAGTTTCTCCTTTTCTCCAGTCTTTCCTTTGTGTTAGAGCCGTTTGAGGGCTGTAGCAAATGAAGGGGAAGGTACACACTATGGATCTATGATGCCCTTGTCTTCTTCCCGAGGACGTTCACCCATCGTTACAGGGACGTTGGTGTGTTTTCACTGCCCTGAAATTTCTCGGTGCCTGTGCACCACCCCCACCTCCTGGGCAGCCATTTCTCATCGCTTATTCACCGAGTGACCTGCATTCCAGGTCTCATTGCTTGAGAACTCATTGTTAGCACAGGGCGCTGTTCTGTTGTCTGAACAGACTCGGGTTTACTTATCCATTCACCAGCTGGAGGGCGCGTTGGTTGCTCTCAGCTGTTGACGATTATGAATACAGTTGCTGGAAACACCTGTGTGCAGGTTTCTGTGTGGATGTACGTTTTCAACTCCTTTGGGTAACTAGCCAGAGTGGAGTTGCTGGCTTGTGTGGAGACAATATGTTTAACTTTGTTAGCAAGTTGAGCTGCCCTCAAAAGCGGCTGTATTGGAGCATTTTGCATCCCACCAATGCTCAGTGGCGTATTCCCATTGTCCTGTATCCTCACCAGTGCTCTGGATTTTGGCCTTGATAGGTGTGTAGGGATAGCTCATTGTTTTCATGTGCATTTCCCTGCCGATATGGCATGAACTCTTAATGTTGCCAGAAACCCAGGTAGAAACTCTTACTCCAAATGCTTGGCTGATTTTGTTGGCAATAGAAGATACTTAAGTGAGACAATATGCTATATTCTCTTCCTGAACATTTTATTTTAACGGAAAACAAATCGAGATGAATTGATAATCTTTTGGTATGGGGCTGAGACCTTTTCTTCAAGTAAGAATATACTAGAGGTTACATTATCGTTCTTGCAATAAAACATGCTTGTAATTTATCACGTTAGACTGCAGACACTGTGAAAATAACCTAAGCATGGAAATCATCGAGCGGTGTATGATTCAAGTACAAGCAATTTTTTTTGAACCATATGATTTAATGGAACAGAGATAGAGGATCATGCTGGAAGTCACCCAGTGGCAGTGTGTGCTGTGGACTTCAGTCTTTACCTTTCACTGGGAGCCTGAGGCACGTTGGTTAAGTTGAAGTTATGTAACACTGGTGGAGCTACAGATCTTGACCTTGTGGGGCTGTGACGGGAATGATTGACTTGTGGGAAACGGATCGGAAAGTCTATTTCTCAAGGGTGTGATCGGGTGTTTCAATGATTTTCTTGCAGCTCCTTCCAGAAGGCTGTAACATGTCCCGTAGGCAGAAATAGAACTTTTCCTTGACAAGTATGTGTAGGCTTATAATATGCCTAATGAAAATATTCATACATTATTCACGTGCGTTAAAGTAGAATTCTATTTTTCGGAAGAAATGCTGTGCCCTGGAATATATCTGTGAATACTTACCTCATCTTGAATCACTCTTCTCACAGTGAGAGGCTGACGAACGAGTCAGAGTTTCCACTGGCTCTTGGTCTCTGGTTTGCTTTCACCATTTTCTTCTTTGAGTGCCCTTCCTACTTTTTGATGGGCTGCATCTGTAACATGTGAGTCTTCAAGACTTGGTTCACCCTGGGACTAGTTGGGGACACTTGTCCTGACACTCAGTGTGGGCTCACTGCTCTTGATCTTGTCCCCTGGCGCTGTTATATAGAATTATTTAAAGATGATATGTCTTTGTCTACAGTGTGCTAGGCCCTGGGTGTGAACTGAAGAAAAATGTGCTCAAGTTCATGTTTTATGGTGATCATGACTACTGGGTATAGAATTTTACATAAATGGCAAGTCTGCTAAAAGTGTGGCAGAGGACTAAAACCGATGAATGAAAGTAGCACTTTTTAGCAACTAGGAGGGATAAGAAGCTCGAACCTTGGCTGAATACTAGTGTGATCATGTCAGATCCTGAAACATTTGGATCTTCTCCAATAGTGGATGCGCAAGTGGTGAAAGCTTAATTATATGTCCACCTAGTATTGAACATCTACTTTGGTCATGCCGGGCTAATTTTCCGCCTTAAGTAACTAAGATAAATTGAGGGCAGGGGAGTTTCCTTGTAGTCAAGCAGACATTATTATTTTTGTACTGTTTTGAAAAATTGTATTGTGAGTTTCACTTCTATAGACTGGATACAGAAAATGACCATTTAACTACCTGATCGGTAATAACCAATAAGAGAAACAAAAACTTGACTAAAAGAGTATCAGGTTCAGATTCAGATGACTTCTATTCTGAATGATTTGCTCTAACTTTGTGGCCTGGAATGAATCCCAACTTCCAGATCTGTAGGCTGGTGATTCTCAACTAGGGGGTGACTTTGCCCTTCCTTCCACCAAGGGATAGTTGACTGTGTCTGGAAGCATTTTTGATTGTTGACATTTGGGGGGATGTTACTGGCATTCAGTAGCTGGAGGGCAGAGTTACTGAGAAGCAGCTCGTAGTCCACAGAACAGGTCCCAACAACAAAGAATTGTCCACCCTAAGTCTCCATAGGGCTAACATTGAGAGTTCTTTAGTTAAATAGGCCATGGAAGGAGCTTTTCCAACATGAGTCTCTCTTTTCTCAAACTTAGGCTGATCATGTATGTTTTCATTATTTTTAGTGACCCAAGAAAGATGAGGACATTCAGTGACTGTGTGGTCTGCTACATCTTACAATGGTGTCCTAGTAGTTTTTAGTGAATTAAATAACAGAGAGGAAAAAATATAATCAAAATTTACAGCCTGTCCCTTTTCTGAGTTTCCATTCTCAAATGAAAGTTAAATGTAGTCATAGAAAACCCAGGATAGATGAAGATGTTTATTTTTTTTCTGCAGTCTGACAGTTTCCCACTGCTAACTGTCAGATAGTACCACTGGTATTTATAGGAAAGGGAGAAAACTATTTAGTGTTGGAGAGCTTAAATACTGTGATTTAGTTGAAGATGCTACTTCAGGAAATAGCAACTTTCAGAGATGGTTCTCTGTCCCTATGATTTAAGGTAGGAGTCATCAGTGGTCTAAAAATGATGCCTTGCAATACTGAATTTTATGGCCTGGGATCAATTATAAATGAGCATTGGTACTAGTAGAATTCTAAGTTATTTTGGAGGAAATGTGTATTTTTAAATTCTTGGAGGTGATTAATGACTATCATTTATTGACTCCATATTTTTTGTGAGATACATAGACAACTTCACCTGTGAACAGATTTCAAAACCAACGTAGACACCAGCCATATTTTTCTAAGTCTAAATTTTTGATTGACTCTGGAGTGTGTGGTGTGTTTCCTGAAATGTTTTCTAAAACCTGAGGTATGGTTATGAAAGACCTCTTGTCTAGTCCTGTCTGCTGTATTCTCCTCCCACACTCCCCCCGAACACACACACACACACACACACACACACACACACATACATATACATGTCACTCGCCATGCATGGACCCTGCACCTCACACAGCTCCTTGAACGAAGGGCCATGACTTATTTGTCCTTTTGTCTCCATGGCCTGGCACATAGTGTCTCTGATCGCCTCCCTGGCGCCAGGCCCAAGGCTCCTTCCCAGTTACTCCTCATCAGTTGCCGCTGAGCTGGGAATGGGGCATTCCTACTTGGCAGGATGTTGTAGGTGGCTTTCTGGGGCTGGGAATGCTCCAGGATGACTTCATGTAAATTCAAGTCAGCAGCCTCACGAGATCCGAAAAATAACCTACTACCTCATAGCAGCAGGAATGCTCTGCAGTTGAAAAGTGGAAAACCTGCCTTGCTCGGTCTTTTATCCCTCCCTCCCTTCCCGTCTTGCTCTCCTTCCAGCTCGGATTGACACTTGCAGATGTGTGGTTGAGCAGTTGGCTCCATTTTAGCCACCATTTCTAGATGCTTAGAGCACAAGGGGATCTACTCCTCCAACCTGAGCCTGCCACATGTCTGAACCGCTCTGTAAAGAGCCAGGGTGTAGAGAACGAGGAAGGACAAGAGAGACTGACTCAGCCAAAGAGGCTGGGACTGGATGGAACTATTCACCATCCAGCCACATTATTGTGCTTCACAACTCTTTCTAAAGGATGAATAGAGTGGTCTACAGCTAGTCAAACAGAAGACTAAGTGACATAGGCAAAATCAGATTAGGCAAAACAATAGTTCCTATGGGATACCTGGGGGCAGGGGATTCACTCATTAACTTGCTGTGATCTCTTAAGGAAGGTCACTTAGGGTTAATATTGGAGGAACGAGGATTCTGCTGCCTACTGGAGGTCAATCACGCCATCCTGTCTCCAGTGTTCTGAAGACACATACAAGTGGAATGAAGTGTTCTTCATTCCCAGCATGAGTCCTGATCGGTTTCAGTCACAGCTCCCAACACCGCTCATTCTTCAATCTATTCAAATCTTACTCCTTCTGTATTACCAAAGAAACACTCCCAAAACAGCTCACTGACCAATCTTCCGGCTTTCTTTTCACCCCAGCAACAAAGCTAGTGTATCAAACAAATACTGCCCGTCATGACAACTGATCAGGCACAAACAGGGGCTGATGAGCAAACAAAACTAAGACAAATCTCAGCTCTGTGTTGAAGTGCATCTGTGGTATTGCTGTCTTAGCTCAAATTTGGGAAAGATGTAATTCAGCAAGCTTAGTGTGAACACCCCACAGTGGAAGACATGCAGTGTTTTTGAGCTGTCAGTCATCTGTGTGCAGTTCTTTCTGTACTGCTATGTCAATTACTTTCCCTCCCTCAAAATAGAACTAGCCTATAAGCAAAATTGAAGCCAGCGGTTGAGATGCTGGACCGCCTCCACCACTGGGTTTAGCTCAAATGTTTCCCACGGGTCTATTCATCTCTGGTTTGCAGTGCAGGCGCAGAGTCTTAATTATTTTTCATGTGCTGGTGAAGGACATGATAAAGGAATGGGTGTTTCTTTCCCCTTCTGCTTTGTCATCTGCCCCTGCTGGTGCTGACTTTCTCATTAACGATGCAAGGTACAGTTAGCTGTATTATCCTCAGCTGGACATTATTGCTCCTAGCCTGCACTTGACTGATCATCATTGTGGTGAGTGGTCTTGCAGCTGAAATACCTCGTAGACTCTATCAGCCATGCTCCTGGCTGCTCGTTTTGGAATAAAAGTGTGTATGGTTGTTGGAAATGAAGGGGCTTTTCCGTAGTTCTGATCAGCTTCCAAATTCATGTGTTGATGCCCTGAAGGTAATTGTCAACTGCTTTATTTATCGGAATGGATTGTGTAGTAGCAAAGTCTAGTCAACTGCCATATGGTACCTTTAATACAGCAAATGGGTAATCAACACTTAGGAACTAATTTCCACGCACTAATAAAACAAGTGTGATGGAAAGAAGGAACTTCATTTGAGAGAGGAGATGTCGGTGTCTGACTCTCTGAGAAAGGCTTTCTCAGTTTGGGAGACTGGAGTTTTCAAGTAAGCGTGCCCTGTAGCATATTTAAATTATTTAAAATTATAAAACAATACGTGTCTTGTTAGCAATCATGAGATAGAAGACTGAAAGTGAAACAATATACATTTATCCCTCTGCTAACCTTGTACATCCCTTAGGGACTATGCTTTCAGAAAACCACAGAGGTAGGGAGAAAAGAGAAGAATTCAGTCACATGCATGAAGCTTTAAAATACAAATAATTTGCCTTGGAGCATATTGCTTGTCAGGATATGCAGATCCTCCTTGTCCTTTTTAACAGCCGTGGAATATTCCAGAGTTTAGCTGTAGCATGCTGTAACTGATTTACTCTTCCACTGTTGGTAAGCATGGTATTGCCAGCGTTTTACTGTTCAGCGACTTACTTTCAGTCCATGTCTTTGGGCTATAGAAGCTGACATTTCTGTAGGATTAATACCTAGGGATTAAATGGATTCTTTAAGAGTTAATACCTATTTTGAATCTTGATGGACATTTTCAAATTGCCTCCCCTCCAAAGATTTGTTTTAATTCGTCTATAGTTCGTAGTTTATTTTCTAGTCAACACCGGATGAGTGTGCTGCCTCCCCCCACATTCCCACCAGAACTGTGATGTTTACTTAACGAAAGAGCAGTTCTACAGTTCCTTGGTGTTCAGATCTGCGGCCTCACCTTGAACCATTTCCCAAAGAGATCCCTGCTGTATTCCATGCAGAGAAGAAACAGAGCAAACAGCCCTGGGGAGAGGCAGTTTGGAGCAGTGTAACAAAGACCTCCTCAGAGCAAAGACAGTGACGGTGTTACCAGCTTTAGCTGCTGCTCCTGCCAGTCCTGGCCCACAGGCAGCTAGGCAGCCAGCTGCGTTGCCTGGAGCCAGTCCTGAAAGGCCTGGCTTGCCACTCAGATCTAGCCCCTTCCTTTCCATCTACTTCATGCAGAGTAGACAAGCAAAAAGGTCTTTGCTCTGAGGCATCACAGTTGCTCTTCTGAGCTCCTTGCAAGCCAGAGGGCAGTCCCTGGGCTGGGAGTCAGTGCGAGAGATGGCCCAAGCAGGGAGGACGCTCCCCGCCAGCCAGCGGGCACACGCCTGGGCAAAGACGAGATGAGGAGGCATTTTTCTGAGGGAGGCTGCAAAGGTGGGGGAAGAGAATAGAAAAGAGCGCTAAGAGTGCTGTCTCTGTACCACAGGGGAAACAACCAGCACCCTGAATCTTACCAGCCACAGTTTATTACTTAATAGGGCAGAGTTTAAATCTGGGGAGGGATGAGCACAAGAGATTAAGATGATGGTTCATGGGTGACAAGGTGGTAGGAGAAATCTTGGGGAAGACAACAATGTAAATTATGTGTGTGTGTGAGTGTGTGTATGTGAGAGTGTGTGTGTATGTATACTCAATAAGAAAATCTCTTAAAAAGTCATACTTCAATACTTCGTAGGGCTAGAGGGGAAGGTCTACCACCACATACTACTAATAGATACCAATCAACATTGTGTTCCATGCACCTCTTTTCTTTGGGGTTCTTAATCAGTTCCTTTGTAGCTTGATTTTGATGTATTTTTATTTTATTTCTTCCCAGATCTTACATTTGGTACATTTTCCTTTGCTTCAGATTTTCAACTCTTTTGTTAATACACATTATTTTCTTTAGAGCAACACAAGCACTCAAGAAATTCAACCTATATAGCCTCATCCAAATGTGTGTTTTTGAAAAAAAGTGTTTATAGATAATGCTTAGTAACACTAAAGTGGTTTTATGCTGCAGTGATACCTGGGTTCAATGCCATTTTTACCACCTATTTCCAGTATATTATATAAGCAGTCAGCTTATTATTAAAGACATAGAAATACTTATTTACATATTACACCTTAATAGGATATTGGCAGTCCAATTATTCTCTTTCAATTTAAAAATGCATTTACTTAATTAGATAAATGGTAAATTCAAAGGCAAGCTAGCTCAAATTTCTTTTCCAAATTCAGGAAGTCCTCTAGAATGAGTTGATTGTGTGAAAGAGATAATTGGCAGAATATCTATTTCATCATTGAAATGTAGAAGGCCACCCTGTTGCTTATCAAACCCAACATTTCCCCCCCCTTTTTTTCTGTGTCTCATTCTCATGTTTGCTAATGAAACAAGAGACGCACATCCTGCCACCTTGCACATCTTCAACGAGGACTCTGAGCTTGGAAAAGGTTTGCATTTTTCCCCTTGTCTGAGGACACAGACCAGATACTTTCAGGTTACACTACGCAAATTTTTAGCTGAGTAAATTTATTTCCATAAAGTTCTGACTTATTTTCTTTTTAAGCCACATGGAAAAAAACCCTACAACCTGTACAAAACCCAAGTCATTTCTAGATCTGAAAAAGCTGTGTTCTGTAGCTTGAAGGGCCACTGCAGGTAGCCGCTGCAACAACATCTATTTGAAGAATGAACCATTATCCATCCACAGAGTGATTCGATGAAAAGCAGGCAATTAAAGTTTACGTAAACATGCACTGCCTTAGAATAGTTCACATATAGCGAAGATAATTAGATTTTTCATAGAGTAACCAACCAGCTAGACAAAAGACGTAAAAACGGTGTAAAACTGGAGGCAATTATGTGACGCGAAGTAAATCAGGAGATGGACCGGAGGATGTCACTTATATGTGGGCCTAGAGGAACACAGCGAAAGGCCAGATAAAGCCAAAACAGAAATGAACCCTAGAACTCTGATGGCAGAGCTGAGGCTGGCAGAAGGGAACCGGGTCTGTGGGGAACTAAGTGGGAAAGAGCCCAATGAATGGGCTGAAGATGGTACCTATCCAGGTGGGGGTGTGGTGTGATGACACTAACTGTAGGGGGCGACCTTACACCCCGATGTCATCTACCCTGTAAACCGATGCTACCTCAAAATAATAATAATAATAATAATAATAATAATAATAATAATAATAATAATATCTTCTGAGGGCTGCTATTGAAAGATAACCCCTTTTCATATTACTTGAGAACTTTTTTGCTAAGGGTGAGTGGGCAGATAAGTAGTTGGAAAAAGTCGGCATAAGCATGAAACAGAATCCCTTGCTGAGCTTGTTTTTGCACAGTTGGGTGCCTGGTGCGGCTGTAGCAGACTGTGGGTTCTGGGAAGAGCATTGGATCCGGATCCAGCGCAGGGAGATTTGGTGCCGCCTTGAGCTGTCTGATAAATTAGTCGTGTCACGCATTTGCCCGAATCTCACTTCTCAATGTAAAAAGAAGCACCCAGGACTCCAGAGGAACAAAAGAATAAAGTCTTTAAAAATGCTATTCCACTAGGAATGGAAGATTTCAGGAATCCTCTAGCCAAACAGACTGTGTCGCTCGAAGTTGTTTCTGTATATTTGCAGATTTTCTAAAGGACACAGTTTCTCAGACAGGCACAAAATGCCTTCTGGCATGAGAGTACAGTGCCATATTAGCTGGTTTAGAGAGAGTCCCCGAGGCTCCAGAAATGTGACTCAGGATAACGCCAGTTTGTCCCAGATGGGGATGAATTAGTTGTCCAAAATATCCGAGCATGTGATGCATCAAGCAACACTGGTAGCCAGTGGGGAAGATCTTATCAATGAGGTCTGCAAGCTCTGAATGTTTATATCCGAGAAAAAGGCTTCACAGACCAGAAAACTAAGTTGTCATAGAAACTCCCTACCAGATATTTTGCTTTTAATTCTAGTATCGACAGATGAAATGGATTCAGACAAAGGAGGTGTGGTATGAATATTAAACTCGGGTATTCTGGGTTTTTTTTTTTTATATATCTGCTTAATTGATGCTCATTTTCAAAAGGATTTGAATACCTAGAAGGGAATATTTTGGTACAAATTATAAATTTCTCTTGAAAACTGTCTGACACCCAATGTGTTAAATGGTGCATTTTCTCATACTTGTCATGATAAATTACCTTCTGACTTGCAACAAAATAATTTCACTGGTAGCATAGGAAAGAATATGTGTCAAACATCTCCATGTTCAGACACAGACTAAGTCTTTTGCCACTAGTTTAGAAATGAGCAGTGTTTACAGTCCACTGTGCAGTGGACTATTTAGAGAAAGAGACAAATACTGACTCACATGCTAGTATTTCTTGAGGACCTGCTGTCTTGGACATTGTGTCTATGATCTCATGAAATCCTCTAACTATATTCTAACATAGTCATTTCCTTTCTTGATGTGTAGTTGAGGCTGAGATATTAAATGATGTGGCCAAGGTCATATACATGTAAAAATGGAGCTGAATAGAAACCTGTTGGTCTCCCAGAATGGTGCCTCGATGCCAAGTACCGTTAACTAGACACACATATTGAAGGAGAAGAGTGGGCATCTTCTGGGCGTTGGTAAAACATAGGTGAGGTTGGTAGGGATTCTGTGCTAAGAAAAAGGGGAATGTCCCTTTCTCACACATTAATGTCCCTATTGGACCAAAATGATATGACTTTACTAATCTCTCAGTGTGGCATGAAAATTTGAAATGATCATGGATATGAATATATTTTCTCATACTCCATACTAGTGCCATGTTGGGAAATGACCCAAACTATGCCTACCTAAGTTCACAGCATTTTCAAAGGAAGTGATACTGATTCGGGCTTTTGATTTGGATAGCCTGTTGAATGGATATTTTCAGATGTTTTCTTGGAATATTTGTGTGCTAATTTTATACCATTTTTTGCTATTAAACAAAAATTTTAAGTGGTACAAAATTGCCATCTTATAGAACTTCTTAGCAAGTTCAGTCATCATGGGAATGGGTGTCGAGGACTTAGGACCAATCCAATCATTAGGTAGAGAAATGTAATTGTCCAGAATTCAGCCAGGTTCTGATGAAACAGTGGTGGCTGCACCATTGTCAGCTTTTCAGTTGTCAGTGTGATATTTTATTATATATATATATAGATTATATGAACATAGACCAGTTGAAAAAGAGTAATTTTTATGAGCAGAAAAAATGCAAGAGTGAAAACTTGAATTGAAATATGTATGAATATAATTTCTAAAATAAGTGTTTGAAGATCGGAAGATGTGCCATGCGGATGCGGTTAAAAAGAAAACAAAGATAAGGAAAATGGTGATCAATCACAGAACAAAATCAGCAGAACTCATGTATTTAGTATGATATACCAAGTTGCTGGATGCAAATACTAAAATGTCTATAAAAAAGTCAGTGAAACCTGTTAATATTGATGCATTGAGTATCAGTGAAGATGTTACTCATTGATGTACTATGACTGGTATCTTTTTTTAATTGATTGCACATACATATGTACATATACACATATATATCATTGTCTATTCTGAGGTTCTCCTACCACCCGTGAACCATTACCCGTGAACCATTATCTTAATCTCTTGTGTCCATCCTGCCCCCAATTTTACCCCATTCCCCCTCTCTTGCCCTATGTTTTCATTTTGCTAATAGTTTACATTTTACTCGTCCTTTTTTGTTTGTTTGTTTTCCCTATGTCCCACATATAGTTGAGATTATCCACCATTTTCTTTATCTTTCTGGCTTATTTCTGCTAACATGATTCTTTCTAGGTCCCTCCATGTTATCACAAATGCATCAAATTTGTCTTTTTGATTAATGAATAATATTTTATTGTGTACATAAACCACAACTTTCTGATCCATTTATCTGTTTGGGGGCACTTGAGGTGTTTCCATATCCTGGCTATTGAAACTAACACTGCAATAAACATCCAAGTATAGGTGTCCTTTGAATTAGTGTTTGAATTAGTATCCTTTGGGTAGATTCCTAGATGTATTGCTGGATAGAATGGTAGTCCCATTTTCAGTAGTTTGAGGGTCCTCCACACAGTCTTCCATAGTGGCTGAACCAGTTTACATTCCCACCTACAGTGTGAAAGTGCTCCTTTCTCTCCACATCCACACCAGCATTTGTTGTTACCCCCCCTTTTTTTTGATATGGGCCATTCTTACCAATGTGAGATGGTATCTAATTGTGTTTTTGATTTGCATTTCCCAGATTATAAGTGATTTTGAGCATTTTTTCATATACCTGTTGGCCATTTGTATTTCCTCTTTGGAGAATTTTCTTTTAAGCTCTTCTCCCCATTTTTTGACTGGGCTCTTCGCTTCACATTCATTAAGTTGTGTGAGTTCTTTGTGGATCTTTAATATCGGGCCCCTGTCAGTTGACCCATTTGGTTGGGTTTCTGTTTTGGTTATTATCTTTTTTACTGTGCAGGAGCGTGGTATCTTACGCTTGTTTTTATAGTTTGTCTCGGTACTGTCCATGGTACTGAACCAATGGTCTCTGCTGGAGTTAAGGGATTATTTTGCTTCTCCCAACTCCAGTGTCCTGTTTCCTTACTTTACACTGTGCTTGGGTCATAAATGAATTGCATAACTCAATCACTAATATTTCTTGTCATTGCCATTTCCAAGTATAGACTCTTAACGAGGCCCCAAATTTAATATGGCTAAAACAGAGTCGACATTTCCCTGAAACAGATTTCCCCTACAGTCTTCCTTGTCTTGGTTCATACCAACTCTGTTTTTGTTACTCAGACTGAAGACTTGGTGTCATCCTTAACTTCACACCTTTATCACATCCCACGGCTCTACTCTATGCTTTCAAAAATCCATGCATAATCCAGTCACTCCTCTCTAACCACCTTGATGCAAGCCCTATCATCTTTCCCACTGGTATAGACCCTCCTCACTGCTCCTCCTCCTTGTTTTGTCTCTTCCCCCATTTTCAAAACCTGCTCTCAGGACTGCAGCCAGAGTAACCCTGTAGAATGCTAAGTTGGATCACTCTTCTGCCAGTAAATCCAGTGATGGTATCCTCCTTCTCTTGGGATGAAAGCCAAAGTCTCTGTAACGACCCTTATGTTATATGGGTATTTTTGAGGTGACATTGCTTTAGGGTGATGAATACAACTCTTATTCTTACTGATTGTCCTCATCTGCCCCTCTCCATCATGCCACCAACCTCACGCAGCACCACTTGGTGGTCTCAGAACCAACAGTTACATTCTTCCTCCAGGGCCATTGCACCTGGTGCCTCCTCTGCTTACATGGTTCTGCCATCATCACATGCTGAGTCCATTTCCTCACAGTCTTTGGGTCTTTATTCAAAATCTTTCACATTGACTTTCTCCTTGGTCTTCTTCCCTAAACTTGTGACAATAGAACCCCCTTCCTCCCTATGTTTATATCCCCTTCTCTTATTTTTTCCCCTTTAACATATTTTTAATCTTAAAAACTGTACACTTTAATTAAACGTGTTGGCTTCTCCTTCCTAGATGTTAGCTCATTGAGAGTAAGGAATCTTGTTTTGTCTGCTGCGGTGTCTAAAATAATGCCTGGTATACAAGAGAGCTTAATATTTATTTTACATAATGGATGGTGTTATATTCACAGATGACTCGTTTGGGAGTAGATGTCAATATTTGATATATACATATTTCATCTTATCAGACTTATTGAAGTAAAGAAAAATGTTCTATGTATGACTTGATTTATGTTTTTTGATCCTGGTATTTAGAGGTGTTAAAGAGAATGCATCATTTAGAAACTGAAGATGCAGCAGATTTTAGTAAATAAAAAGCCCAGAGCTGATGACTGTCAAGGAGAAAGCTCATTGTAGGTCCTTGATCCTATAATTCTTTCCTTTGTTATTTACCACCACCCCTTTTAATTTGTGTATGTTATAGAGAAGTGATTTTTTTTCAGAGATATGGAACTGAGAGGGATGTTTACCTAAAGTCATTTCATATGAAAGTGACAAGTTGTATCTATAGTCCTTTCTTTCAGCAGCAGTTTAATGCATCCTCCTTATGAAAAATAATCAGGAATTGTACACCAGCCACCAGGGGGTGCAGGGCATTCAGAGAGTGGGGTCCACAGTGGAACTGTATTAACAAGTTAGGGCCCAGGAGAGTCAACCTCCCCCAGACCACTTGCCTTTTATCACTTTATATTAAGTTTATTTATAATATTTCCCCAACATTTTCTCCAACTGGAGAGGGCAGTTACAGGAGCATTTAGTTTCTCTCCTGTTGGGACTATTTAATCATTGATGAGCTCTTTCCATCTGCCAGCTGGCAGCGACTGACGCAAGAGGGTCACGGCCCAGAGCCTGAACAGGCTTCTCACCCTTGAGCATTTCCTTACTGTTCTAAAGTGTGTAAAAGCCTTTTAAGTGATTTTGTCTGTACCCATAAGAGACTTTAAGAGAAATGATGCTCAAAATAACTTGCACTTATTCTTATAAGTCTCTGTTCTTTCAACTTTTAGTTTCATGCTCTTCTAAATTAGGATAATAATCTCGCACATTGTACCACTTTATTCTTTGTCATTTTTACACATGATTGAAACAGTAATGGAGACACCATTAGCACTTTATAAGAGTTAAGTGGGAATCAGATAAGAGAAGAGGTGAAAGGTAGAGACAGAAATACATGTATAGATACTTTCCCCTCCAATCTAACACAACTTACTGGGTTCCTCAACTTTGTTGTCCTTTGCTTAGGACAAAGAACCCTGATAGCACGTTCTGCTGGTAGCAAAACATGGGGAAAAACCTTATCTTGCTTTATCTAAATAAACTAGTACATGGAAAATCTAAGTTAGTGTCTATATTGTGTTAATGCAGTGCTTAAGACCAAGTTCTTTGGTGTTACAGATGCTGACATAAAACAAAACTCTGCTGTTTAGTATGTGAGTAACCTCGGCCAAGTGACTTTTCAACTTTCTTGATCTCAGTCATGTTATTCATCCAATGAATTTAGTTATCCATGCCCCATAAAATTGTGGTGCTTTTTGGAGATGTGTGTGCACATGGACATGTACCTATGTGTACAAATACATATACATATGTACATGTATACATGGCCGTCAGCACAGAGTGTGGTGTGTACTTGTTGCTCTGCAGAAGTTAGTCCCTTTTCTCTCTCACATAAGTTTTAATTTAGTTGGTAGATTATTCCATTCCTAGTGGAGAAGTTAGAAATTAACTTTATCCTCCCTTCACATACTCTAATACATGTGCAAATCACTAGTAGAAATCTTGTCACTAGAATATTTAGAATGTGAGTAAAAATGAGTATTTTGTTTTATGAAGATGATATTTATTACTTGTGGGTGGATTTCAGAGATGAAATCAGTACAGGTCAATCACTTCATATTTCAGTTGTATCTATAAAATCATACTCACTTGGTATAGTGTGGATGGAATCAATTGCAAGTATAGTGAACATATAAGCGATTCTTTCTCTGACATAATAAATGCTAAGACCTAAATTCTCCATGAAAAAGGTGCAGCTTTTGGTGAGAAATTCCCTTGGAAAAATCTCCTCTTTTCACTGGGATCTAGTCATGTTTCCACAGTTTGCAAAAGACGCTGGACTGTGGTGGTGATTGTGGACTCACACAGCATGAAATCCTGGCTCTTCCTCCCAGGTGTGCACATATCCACTCATCTGTTGAAACACAGCTCTTGTCAATAATAGTGGCCACAATTCTGCCCATCACGTGTCCTTGTTTTCATGCTTATGTTGAAGTATAGACGCAAGAGCCTTTACAAACTGTGAAATGCTCTCCAAAAGCGACACGTGTTCTCATTACTACAATGGTGCCTGCTTCTTGCACTTGGCATCCACGTTTCTGAAGCACGGAGACTCGGTGCTGGAGAGTTTATAAGGGATCCGAGACCACACAGGGAAACCAGCCCTCTCTGCTTCCCAGATGGAAAGAAGTTGGTGAAACAGAAAACAAGGATTAATTGGACGCTGTTTCTCCATTCCCCACGCTGTTGATACACTTAGTATCCTGTGCGAATAAGACAGTGTCCAGTGGTCAGTTTCATTTCTCTGCCGGACTGTGTTGGTGTGTAGCATGTCCTCAGCTAACATCATTTTGCTACAACCTGGGGGAGGAAATAAAGACGTTGGCCAACATCGAACAAAGCATCGTCTAAAGACCTGGTCTGACGATGTGTTGATTTGCTGAATGTCACCGTTTCCAAGAACTCACCGATGATGCGGACACTTGGCGTCCACTGAAACGGACCTGAAAGGACTCTCCTGACAGATGCAAACTGCCTTCCCTCTGGGTTGGTCTAAGACGAGAGCCAGCTGTGTCTCCCAGACCACCCTCAGCCCTCGGCCTTGCAAGAGAGGAGCCGTGAGGGCTGCTCTCCGGGTTGCAGTCCCCATCACCTGGGCTCCTCTGCCACTGTCCCCGGCTCTCGGTTGTCCTTCCGGTTTGTGTGGCCGAAGGCTGACCTGGCGCTCCCCATCTTCTGTTTCTCTACTCGAGCAGACTTCTCTTAAGCTTGAGTGTCTTGATTTCCATTCACCGGTGCCTCTACTGCTTTAACTCTGGTGTCCACTTTGAGCAGCAAAGTCTGGGATTGTTTTAAAAAAAGACTTGGCTTTTGGTCCGTGTGCACATGTGTGTCGCTGTTCAGAGAGCATGAGAGGACACACTTGAGGGACTTCTACAAAAGCCGGTCTGCTGTGGAGACGAGGCGAGACCTGTGACCGAGTGCCTGACGGTCACCATCTATTTCCCCCTCACAGGATTTAGCATCGAGGTAGAGCTCGTTCAAAGGTGTTAATGTTATGGGTGATTATGTTGAGGAATGGAAGTTGGAAGGAGAAAGATAAATACCAGATGGTGTTGCTTATCGACGGACTAGGGAAGCCAAACAACGGTGCAGACGAAACCAAACCAAGAACTAGCCCTAGAAAGCAGGGTGGAGGCTGCTGTGTGGGGGCATCCAGTGGACTGTGGGGGCAGGTCGTGGGGGTGGTGGCGGTGGGTGTGCTGTGGTTACAGCACCTGAGGGGGGGACTTGGGCTTCTGCTCCACCAAGGAAGATGTAATCCAAATGTTACCGAGGGAGAATGAACACAATGTTAATGTGTTTGTCGTTCGTCACAGCACGTTTTCTGCCAGGCATCTCGGAGTGCATTGTAACTGGGCTAAGTGAGCCATTTTGCTTTGCTATTTAACGTTGGCTGAAGGGCCTGCGGTGACTCAGAAAAGTCCTTCCGCAGAAAACGCGCTGACATTTAAAGCGCTGCCAGGCTGTGCTGGGTGCCTTTTCCGGGGGTCACCGAGACCCCCCACAGGTGACATTCAGCCACTTTGCCGGCTGCCAGGCGCCTTGAGCGGCTCCCGTGCAGGAGGCGGGTACTGCGAGCCCTCCGTTTCAGAGCCGGCCGGAGCGGCCCTCCCAGAAAGAGTCTGTCCACCAGCGCATCGGGCAGACTCGTCAAGCTCTACCCTGATTTCCTTTGTTTTCAGAAGTTCTTTATTTCCTTTTAGTATCATAGGTGGTCCTGCCTCCCACCTGGTTGTTGATACCCCCTCCCTCCCCCCACTCCCTCTCCTTTCTCTTTGCTGTTTGTTGGTCCATTTAACCCTTAAGTCCCCCCCCCCCAGCAATGTCCTTTTCCTGGGTGAGGATGGGTGTCCCAGGGGTGCGGTAGACCGCGTGTCTTGTGTTTCCAGCCTCAGCTTGCATCAGTCGCTGGGTGAAGAAATTCCCTGGGGGAGGGGATGTCGATGGAAGGTTGGTTTGGTTGGTGTCCTTGCTCCTTGCTCTCCTCCCCGCGTAGCTGTCAGGCCGCTGCCTTATTTCTGTGGCCTCCTCCCTCTGTCCCAAGGGGGGTGCTCTGTGCTTTTGCTGGGGGTCTCTGCAGGCCACAGCTCTGGCTCCTCAACCTCGCCGAGCATGATGGTGTTGGAGCAGTCCTGACTGTCGTCTGCTGACCGTTGTCCTGTGCTCCTTAGCCCACACCAAGGTTTTTCTGGGTCCCACCCAGGGGAAATGTGTGTCCAGGGCTCTTACTCAAGTTGCTCTCCTCACTATTTCTTGTCTTGGATGATTGAACGAGTTCTTGTTCCTGATGAGGACTGATTGGCGTGAGAGTAGTCCAGAGAGGGGGTTCAATGTCACGTTCCCACGCCC